>VYZM01012936.1:16314-41307 GCA_013398915.1 Dromas ardeola | reverse complement strand
GGTCCTCCTTCTTGCCCTTTTTGAAGACTGGAGTGATATTGGCCTTCCTACAGTCCTCAGGCACCTTTCCTGTTCTCCATGACCTTTCAAAGATGATGGAGAGTGGCCAAGCAATAACATCTGCCAGCTCTCAGCACGCGTGGGTGCATCTCATCAGGGCCCATGGACTTAGGGATGTCCAGTTTGGCCAAGTGGTCTCTAACCTGATCTTCCTCTACTGGTGAAAACTCTTCCTCTCTCCAGACCTTCCCCCCTTGCCTCCAGGGCCTGGGATTCACGAGGGACAGCTTTAGCAGTGAAGACTGAAGCAAAGAAGGCATTCAGTAGCTCTGCCTTCTCTGTGTCTTCCACCACTAGGGCGCCCACCTCATTCGTTAGTGGGCCTACGTTGTCCCTAGTCTTCCTTTTTCTATTGATATACTGAAAGAACCTCTTCTTGTTATCTTTAACCGTGGTGGCCATATGTTAACAAGTTCTATTCACCCATCTGATTTTAATCTTTTTCAAGTCCCCAGCTCCTGCTCACCCCTCCGGGGAGATCCCTCCACAGTCTGGGAGCTTTTTCCGCTGCATGGAGGGCTCCCAGCTTGCTGCAACACTATAAGGTCCCACCTGGGATTTTACAGCTTGATTATTACAAGTTGAGAGCATGCAAATTCTGTCACTCAAGTCCCTGGATGCTCAAAAGCTCCAAAAACAATTACTTTTCTGCAAAAAGTTGAGTGATGTGTCCTAGAAACATTTTCACACCCCTTGGACACCCGCATCCCTCCAGGCAATAGAGCCAAGACCATCTCTGTGTGCCCAGGCTGGACGCAGTTATGCTCTGGAGTGTGAAGTTGTGCGGCTGATACTCCTCCACGTGACAAAACCACTCCGTGTCTGATGATATTGGGGTGGAGATGTCACCTCCTTAGTGTTTGTGACGAATCCATCCCCAGAACTAGCCAAATACTGGGATTAGGTAAGAAACATGCAGGCAGAGTGTTTGTATGTTGAAAACTGTATTTCACTGAAATGCTTTGGGGAAAGGTATCATTATATACTACATGTTGGGTGGGTTTTTTTTTTAAGAGGGAAGGCAAAGCATTTTGATGGTGTCGAAACATTATGACAATATTATAATGGAACATTTCAATTTCTCATTTTGGAATACTCTTATTTTGCTATGCCATTTTACAAATACATACCAGTAAAAGAATATGATTAACAGTAAATACCAGCATCAGCAGGAAATTCTTAGATTTTATAAGAACGAACTGTTCAGATCAATCCTACTATGAAATCCTCTTCAAAGGAGGTTTTTTCTTAAAATTCCCTGTGTTTTGCAATTTCTATAAATCTGGATACTATTCATGGTGGGTTTTTTTCATATGTGTTTTCATGAACTGAAACTGTCTTGGTGTTGTCCTACTCTGAGTGTTTTGACTCATGAAGTCCATCTATCTCCTGACTGTTAACTTTTGAATGCCCCATTCCTGCGGGTTCACCGCGAGGTGTTTGGCTGTTCGCATAATTTGGATGGTCACGATGCATCCCTGACCAGCTGTGCTTCATGTCGCCTCTTTGCCTTCAGACAGCTCAGTCTGAGTCTCACCAGGACTCATTAGCCTCTTCATTCGTCATCAACTGCCTGTCCAAGCCCTGGCAATACAAAGTCTCTGCAGAATTCATAACTGTTAGCCAGCAGCTGGAAATTAGCAGTTATTTTCTTAATATTGGCTACGTAGAAGACAATGAGAATGAACATTTCCACTGATTGCTGTGAATGCCCAGCTAAATTTGCCCATCCTTCTGGCCCATCCCATTCCCCAGACCTTCACCGCCTACAAAGCCACGGCTGGGGCCATGATCACTGAAGCCAGCACTGGTCTTTTAGCACAACGATTTGCAGAAGAGCGGCTATGAGCCAACGGCATTTTGTAGCAGTGCTGATCCCCTACATATGAATGACTAGCAGAGCCATTAGAATCACTTTAGCCACGTGACTGTGCTACGTACATTTTGAATCATAGAATCATAGAATTGCCCAGGTTGGAAGGGCCCTTTCAGATCATCGAGTCCAACCATCAACTGACAAAAACCATCACTAAACCATATCTCTAAGCACTACGTCTGGCCGTCTTTTAAATCACTCCAGGGATGGTGCCTCAACCCCTTCCCTGGGCAGCCTGTTCCAATGCTTAATAACCCTTTCAGTGTAAAAATTTTTCCTACTATCCAGTCTAGACCCCCCGTGGCGCAGCTAGGAATGGAATTTTGGACACACCAAACTCAACAGTCTGAAGTCAGGGGGAAACCGCAGCTTTGGGATACATTTGGCTGTGGGAATGAGGCCAGGTCAAAGAGTTGCTGCCCATTCCCATTCCCATTCCCATTCCTGCTCAAGCCACTCATTCATCTACACGCTCCAGGACACCAACATCCTCAACATGTTGGGATACCTGTTTGTGCAGCCATTGTGTAAAACACATTATACTGCTCTGTGCTAACTCATCAATGTCTATCCACAGCACACACCCCTCCTAACACAGTGAGAGTATTCAGCTCTTAAAATGCAGAAGATGCACCTCTAAGATCCAGAAATTAGGAACTACCTGCATGAACTCAACAAGGCAACTTCATTGTTGCTCCCTCGTGCATGTCCGTTGTTGTACAACTGGATATTAATGGTTTGGCAAAAGCCCTGTCCCCGTCAGTGCCCAGGATGGAGCTCCTTTAGGGAAGCAATTGTGACTGCATAGAGAACACAGGTTTTGGAGCCCTGGATGGAATGAGAAGGACTTGCTGTGCTGGGACACCCAGGTACACACACAAGAGCAGCCCTTTATTTCTTTGCCATTAGCTGGAGAACCTGTGTGAAGTGGCAGTTTCTCCTCGTGCATTCCTCATGGACCTTTCCTTACCCCAGAGCAGTCCCGAATTTCTGCAAGAAGCCAGTTACAAGCCTGGTTTGGGCTGTGCCTCGGTTTTACACTCTGCCATAAGGTCCTCATTTCTGAAACGATCTCATCACAAGCTCTTGATTAAGGGGTATTAAAAATGCACGTAACATTTTGATGAGCAGAGATCGCTAGACTGCACGTAGACGTTGAGGGCACTTCTTACTGCGGCAGAATCACTGAAGTCAACATTTTAGATACTTGTACTTCTCACGTGCTGCGATTCTCAGAGATTTAATCTTGTGCTTGTCACAAGAATTGCTGTTTTGTCCCTCTGCAGCAGCACCAGAGTCACTCATAGACCATGCTCTGTTCTCCACTTGATGGATGGGAAATATAAACACAAAAACTTTCTTAATACAAGAGTTAAGCACTTGTGGATTTCCAGCTAGGGATGAATTTAGAGAGTTCAGTATTGGATTTTGTCCCAAATGGTGGGAAGGGGAATTGGAATTGTAATGTTCTATTTTCCTTTGTGGAACAGAGTATCAAAACGATTTCAATTTGGAAATGTCAAATGTCACTTATCAGGTGAAATATTTTGTCACTTCTGAAGCTAAATGAAAAGGCATCTTTGGTTTCCAGCCACGATGGCTTGTATAATTTAACTGATGATACCTTCCTTGGGAAACAGTGGCTGGTCCCTGGAGCAGGGCCCAGCATGTAGGACGCTGTGCACAAATGCACATCAGGCGCCTGTGCCTGCTGGCCCCAGAAATCTTGCATTTCTTCTGCACAGCAATGCCCACACCGCCCAGAGCAGCGGGGAAGGGCAGAGCCACGCGGCTGAGCCCCCTCAGGTAGAGGCAGGTACCAGGCAGCTATGGGCAGAATTGCCCTGGAGATGCTTTAGCTCAGGCCACATGGAAGAGCTCTAGGTATCTGGGTGGGATCTCTGGCACGTCATGCCTCACAGAGGAGACCCCCAGGAGCTTCTAAGGCACTGACTACCCCTAAAGTAGCTTTCTCCTCTCTATTTTCTGTTCGTCAAAGTACCTAAGATAGAAAACTGCAGAGAAAGATGAAATGTTTTTTCCAGTTGCAGTTGCAGCTGCAAAGTCTGCCATTGTTCTGCTCATGGAAGATCTTAGAATCACAGAATCATGGAATGGTTCGGGTTGGAAGGGACCTTAAGGCCCACCCAGTGCCACCCCCTGCCCTGGGCAGGGACACCTCCCACCAGCCCAGGTTGCTCCAAGCCCCGTCCAACCTGGCCTTGAACCCCGCCAGGGATGGGGCAGCCACAGCTTCTCTGGGCAACCTGGGCCAGGGGCTCACCGCCCTCACAGCAAAGAATTTCTTCCTCACATCTCATCTCAGTCTCCCCTCTTCCAGTTCAAAACCGTTCCCCCTCGTCCCATGGCTCCCCTCCCTGATCCAGAGTCCCTCCCCAGCTTTCCTGGAGCCCCTTGAGGGGCTGGAAGGGGCTCCAAGGTCTCCGCGGAGCCTTCTCTTCTCCAGGCTGAACCCCCCCAGCTCTCCCAGCCTGTCCTCACAGCAGAGGGGCTCCAGCCCTCCCAGCATCTCCGGGGCCTCCTCTGGCCCCGCTCCAGCAGCTCCGTGTCCTTCTGCTGTTGGTGCCCCAGCGCTGGAGGCAGCCCTGCAGGGGGGTCTTCCCAGAGTGGAGCAGAGGGGCAGAATCTTCTCCCTCTTCCTCCTTCTCCAACTACACATTCCCAGGAGATGGCATGTCTGCAGTGAGTTAGTCTGGTCTTGGGACCTTTGGGTAGCTCATGTAATGCCCAGTATAAAACCACCACAGCAATGTATCTTCCCTGGCAATGTCCTGTCCTTGGGAGTACGCTCTCCACTTGTGAGCTGGACACTTAATGCTAATAGGCAAAGAAGATAATTCTGTGCTAGTGGGAGCCTGGATTTGCAGAGTCTTCTGGTTATCTGATAAAATAACTCAGGCATAGAGAGCAGGCTTCAAAGCAACAGGACTGCATGGGGGGCTGATAACACTTTCTTTTATGTTCAGGAGCATCTGAATCTCACTTGTGTTATCTAGAAGGGAATTATAATGACAACGATTACGTCTAACTGAGACCAGGGAAACACAAAATGATCTTAAAGCACTATTAGTAGCAGGACACTGAGAGGAAAATGTCAATAATTTTACTTCCTCTTTCTAATGTGTTTTTCACCAAAAGCTCTCACAGCTTTTTTTAGTCATTAGCTAAGCAAATCTCACAAACCTCCTGCAAGAAAGGCATTAAACTATTTTACTTTTTAGTACTGTGAAAAAGCGGTCAATAAGAATCACGGAATCATGGAATCACGGAATTTCAGAGCTGGAAGGGACCTCTAGAGATCATCTAGCCCAACTCCCCTGCTAAAGCAGGATTGCCCAGAGCACATCGCTCAGGACTGCATCCAGACGGGGCTTGAAAGTCTCCAGAGAAGGGGACTCCACACCCTCCCTGGGCAGCCTGTCCCACTGCTCTGGCACCCTCACCGTAAAGAAGTTTCTCCTCATATTCGATCGGAACTTCCTGTGTTCCAGCTCGTGCCCGTTACCCCTCGTCCTGTTACTGGGAACCACTGGAAAGAGCCTGGCTCCATCCTCCTTAAACCCACCCTTGAGATACTTGTAAACATTCATAAGGGCTCCCCTCAGCCTTCTCTTCTCCAGGCTAAAGAGTCCCAGCTCTCTCGGCCTTTCCTCCTAAGGGAGATGCTCCAATCCCTCACTCATCTTTGTTGCCCTGCGCTGGACTCTCTCCAGCAGTTCCCTGTCTCTCTTGAACTGGGGAGCCCAGAACTGGACACAGTATTCCAGTTGGGGCCTCACCAGTGCAGAGTAGAGGGGGAGAATGACCTCCCTTGACCTGCTGGCCACGCTCTTCCCTGTGCAGCCCAGAATTCCGTTGGCCTTCTTGGCAACAAGGGCACATTGCTTGCTCATGGATCATTTACTGTCTACCAAGACCCCCAGACCCTTTTCTTCAGAACTGCTTTCCAGCAGGCCCACCCCTAACCTATACTGGTGCTTAGCATTCTTCCTCCCCAGGTGCAGGACCTTGCACTTGCTTTTGTTGAACCTCATGAGGTTCTTCTAATGCGGATTAGCAGCCCTGTGCTTAACGACAAGTATGCTGTGAAATGCCCATGGAATATGTGTAAGGAAATGGCACCCTGCTGTTCTCCTCCATGAACACATCCAGTCAT
Source organism: Dromas ardeola (assembly GCA_013398915.1). Lineage (NCBI taxonomy): Eukaryota > Metazoa > Chordata > Aves > Charadriiformes > Dromadidae > Dromas > Dromas ardeola. Next base: position 35,194 of record VYZM01012936.1, on the reverse strand, counting down.
TTTTCATGGTATCTTAGACATATCCTTTCTCTAGTGACTGCTTGACTGGAGTTTGGCCTTTCTTAGGCCAAAATTATCCCTGTGGAGGCACCTCTTACTTCTCAGAGCCCTTGTGGTGCCTGTCTCGGCTGTGGCGCTTGCAGGTAATTCGCAGGATGAACATTTTTACCTGCCAGAAGTGTGTCGTGCCTCCACCACCACCCCCCAAAGGACATTCGGAGAGTGACAACAGCAGTAGCCAGAACATCACAGCCACCTCCTACGTGCCAGCATCATGCTGAGACGTTCTCCAGATGCTCATGACTTATGGCAGACAGTAGAGTCCTGGAGCATCTGGCTGTGCATATCTGATCTTAGCTTGTCTGCTGGGCAACTGCCAGCCTGTTCTTGGCTGCTTAAAGGTTCCCAGAGAGGAGAAGAAAGACAAAAAGAGAGGTCAGACGAGTGCAACAAGGGAAGATAAGGAATCAGGCAGGAAGAGAGGTACTAAGTGAAGAACAGTCTTGCTGTCCCTTGCAAAGGAATTCATGGCAGTGTGAGTCTCTGGTTTTCCAAAGGCTTAGCCCTTACTAAGACTGTTACCAACATGTTCTTACTGAGACTCTTCCAACAAAGCTAAAATTTGCCTTTGTAAACAACCCTCGTCTCACCTCTGGTGCTGAGATTCTCCACGTGCCCATGCGCACGCCCGCTCCCACAGATGACTATCAACTCCAACCCCACCCTGAGTGTATTTGGACAAAAAATGCGTAAAGGCAAAACCAAATTCTACAGAGAAATCCAACTTTGCAATTTTCTTCCCACCTTCATTAAGCTTAATGATTTATGCCTTGTAATTGCCATGAATGGGCGAGAATCCCTGAATCTTAATAATTCTAAGTATGCCAGAAGTAAATTCTAAAATCCTAAGCAAAAATTAAATGACCATAAAATGCGTGTTCACCTCCCAAGAGGCAGTTCTGTTTCAACATGACAGCTTAATTAAAATCTCAGTAAATTGGTCACAACATTTTTTAATAAACAGTCTTTCTCGACAGCACGCAGGAGAGAGATGGTGCTTGTAATGTGGCAGAAGTAATTGAAGTGATCAAAGGTCCCCATTCCTTTGATGACCTCTGCAGTAGCTAAAATCAGCTCGAACTACTGCTAGGGGGAAGCTGAGGCAGGTGAAGAGCTGGAAACCACATTTCTATTCCACAATATCCACTCAATGCAAATTAACATCGCCCAGATTTAACTACGTGGGAGCCCATTGGAAAGCTTTAAGGTCTGGTTGTGTCTTTGCAGCTTCAGTGCTGGGCGTGTGACCTGTTCCAGATGTTCATGAGAGGTTTGATCTGTCCTGCTGGGAAATATTTGCACTATGTCCTATTGGGTACAGCACCTGGAGACTTGGAGATGGGAATTCCTTGTTCCCAGGGCAGCTCCCTCGTCCTTAACGAGTGTGTAACCACCAGGCTGCAGGTGAGGTTGGACACTTGGGACCTGGGAATGCCCTTTGTAAGAGATTGCCACACATCCAGGAGCCTCCTGGTCGTTCTCACTAACCTCAAGTCCCTTTTCAACTTCAGGATGTGAAAAAAAATAATTTGGTTTCAAAATCACCTTCTGTTTTATTTATTTTTAAACACAAAATACCCCTCAGCCACTCAAATGAAATGTTTCATTTCAGGAGAAATGCAACACTTCATTCAACCCAAAATGACTTTTTCTTTCCCATCCAGAAGAGTCAGCGAACCAAAAAATTGGTGATTCCCTCACCTCTACTTGTTCCCCATCTCCTAAGCAAGACGGTCCTTTTATAATTTCATCTGAACAAACGCATCCCAGGTCCCTTTCTCATGCAAGGGAGAGTCGCCTGGGCAGTCAACTCATGCTCTGATCACATCACACGAGCCTCTTCACATTCCACCTCTGCCACAGCATTGAGCCTTCTTTCAATTATTTATTCATAGAATCACAGAATCGACAAGGTTGGAAGGGACCTTTCAGATCATCGAGTCCAACCGTCAACCCAACACTGACAAAAACCATCATTAAACCACATCTCTAAGCACTACATCTACCCGTCTTTTAAATACCTCCAGGGGTGGTGCCTCAACCCCTTCCCTGGGAAGGTGTTTATCTGCTGTTTCCTTTCCCTTAGTTTAGGGTCGCGGGAGGAGGTCGGGCAGTTCAGAGGTGAGAAAAGAAAGAGCGAGAGCTGCCGCTGGGACGCTCCTTCCCCACGGCGTTACGGGACTCACTGCAACCCTGGTGGCTGAGTCCTTTGCCCAGGTCCTTTGCTCATCTCGAAACCCCAAACTCCGTGAGGCGAGGGCTGGGACCGTGCCCCGTGAAGCAGGGCTGTCCCCTCTCTCTCACATACGAGATGTGTTGGGAAACCCTGCTAAGATATTTGCCGTGAGCTGACTTCCACCCCTTGAAGAGTCACTGGCCTTTGATGTGTCTCTCTTCTCCAGTTCTTCTTTTTTCTGAGAGCATCGCTCAGATCAAAAGTCCTCAAAAAATGAATGACAAAACTTTTTTCAAATCTCTTCTATAAATGGTGTCACTCTTCCTAACACTCTGGCAAGAAATCAAACTAAGGAGCTGGTGGCTCCCAAACCTCCTGACTTTGTTTCTTTTGCAAAAGTTATGGAAATTGACTTTTGCATCCAGGCCAATTTCATTTGGACTGAAATTTGTGAAGTTTTTGCATTTCCCAACTATTTTCACCTTAGTCTCACGAAAACCTGTATTAGTGGTCACATGAGATAGAAACCAACCCACCACACTCTTCCGCATCTGATGTCTTTGTCCATCTGAAGTCTTCATGCATGGGAAAATCCATCTTTAGGACTAATTCACCAAGACATCAAACAACCACTGATGAGAAAAATTCAAATAGAACATCCCCAAAGACACCTCAGGGTGGATTTTTGGAAAACATTACACAATTAATTATGCAATCTTTCTGAATACCCTCCAAAACACTCCAGAAGCAGTTTAAAGGCATTTTCCTACCCCTTGCACCTTTTCTTACAATTCACATTCAACCGGTGATGTACAAGTGAAAAGAATTTCCTTATAACACTGTGTTTAACTAAAAGGTAGAGAATATTTTCTTAATAACCTATTGAGGGCCAATGCCGTGGACCAGCATGTGTTTGTGGATTCACATATTGGAAGGCTTAACACGGTTACCACTGGATCCTCAGTACAGTATAATTCAAGTCAGGGAATTTTTTCCTCTATTGAGTCTACCAATCTGTAAATATGAAGATGAAGTTTCTTGCAAAAGCTGACTATCTGGAAAGAAGCTATTCGGCTAAGATTTATGAATTATATGCAATGCCGTCAGGATTGGCTTGCAAATGATTTACTAAACAAAAATGGCTGTGAGTTCATAATGGATGTTACTCAAAACACGAAATTTGACTGGCACTATATATTTCATCTATTGGACATAAAATGCATTTGCCGTAATAAAGCAAAGATATAAATGTTAAATATATTCTTTTTTTCTTTTTCCCCACATGTGGATTTGTGCTTAAGAATTCTTCTCGGCTGCTGGAACTGTGATTGATAACAGCCTTGCTGACAGCTTCACTAACACCAGTTCCGTGTTGGGCAAATTTGCTTTGGAGTATACTTGCCTTGAACAAATATACTTTGGAGTCCATTAAAACTGTTTGTGAACTCGGGTTTGAAGCCTTTGGCAATTTCAGCAGCTCCAGAGCTTTTGGGAAGATGGATTGTAGCATCTGCTGGTTCATAGCTCCTAAAGCTTGGGGCTGGGAGGAGACAGCTGGGAAAAGGATTTTATCCTGCTGGTGGCCACTGCTGGAGACAGGGTGCTGAGGTTGAATAGCTGGTCTTACAGCTTATTTCTTAGACCGGAGAGACTAGACTTTGCCTGTGCAGAATTCAAAGACATTCTATAAAAATGATGACAGCAACTTGTCTTCCTCCCTTCCCCAGCACGAACATCCCAGGGGCACTGCACAAATGCAGCCCCAGCCTGATACCCAGTTCTGACAAAAGCTAGTGAGATATTGCCATCATATTTCTGCTGAAAGTCTTCATTTAGGCTGTTCTGCCCACAGCCGCAGATGCCGTGCCCTTTCGGGACACAGTTTCACAGCCACGCTAAGTCTACAGTGGTGCCAGCTCCCGACAAAACAGAGGTCCCGACCCTGACACACATTTCTGTTCCATCCATACCTCACTCATACATCCTCATGGTCATATCGAAAATCATCCCACTGTGTTTAAAATATTTTGTTAGAGAGACGATGGACTTTTCTGCCATCATCTCCACATTTCTGACAGTATCAGCCTCTTGGAGGCGCTATGAAAAGGAACCCAGTAGTTTTGATGCTGGGTGCTGATGCCCTGATGCTATGGACACAGCGGTATTATTTGTCACCTTGGTACAAACAGGACTGTGCCAGGAATGCTCCTGGCTGCATAAATGACACCTGAAATGGCCATACACCCAGACGGACCCGCTCCAGCTGCGTGGACAATGTCTAACAGCCGTCTTGCTGGGATATTTTGATGTACACGTCCTAGAACTGGAATAGGTTGAGGGATAAAATTTCTATCCCTGAGGGACAATCCTGTGCAGCCTGGGGACCACAGCTCATCAGAAGGAACGGGACCTCCAAGCATCTCCCCACACTGCACCACCGCGACTCACGTAGTCCCTGTTTAACTTCACAAGGTGTCATTTCATGGGGGGTTTGCGGGATGGCTTCCAGCCAGCCAGGGGTCTGGAAGTGATCAGAGCTGAATCTGAGCTCACGGGCTCAGGGCATACCTGACATTAATTTTAATCACAACAGAACATCAGATTCTTCTTCACTGAAAATTCTTTAACGTTTCCCTTTGGTGGGATTCAGAAAGCTTCTCCTAAAAATTCTACATTTCCAACAGAACAGAAATTATGAATTCTGTCCAGCTTGTTGAAGAAAATAACTCCTCCAGCCCCCGCGTCCTGGAGGCACCCCCGGACCAGCGTGCCTCCGCCAGCAGATGCAGGACCGCCTCGTACCCCAGGGGCTGTACGGAAGCCTGCTCAGAAATCCCTGATCCTGACTTAATCCTGCTTTAAGTCCTGATGCTATTTCGCTAAAGGAAGCAATGTTTTCAAAGACCATGCACGATATCACATCTCCAGGTTTGGCCCCAGACCTCTGGAGTCAAAAAAGGAGGCTGCGCTGCATGTGAATGAGATACTAATTAGCTAATAATCTCTAACGGTCAAAGGAAAATGAATATGACTAGCTGTCATTAAGATGGTTTTGAAAGCCTTTCTTTAGTGTATAAAGCACATTAAAAATGATTTCATGATCCATCATGCCGTATGGTTTCTATGGCATAAAAGAGGAATTATCGGCAATCATAAAGCATACAATGACCATCATTTAGCCTTGTCGTTAACCGCAGCAGTGAGTGAATCAAACTCTGGCTGCAAATAAAGAACAACTAGCTTGTCTTTTCAGTCCCTCGGGGTTTGCTTTGTCCAGCCTGCAGGACCACATTTCACAGCAACCTCCTTTCAGGGATGACAGCTGAATGGGACTCCTTCCACGCTCCGCGGGAGCCTTTTCAGTCCTTGCAGGGGCGGCTGCGGAGTGGCCCAGGGCAGTTGTACTCGGGCAGGAATCTTCTGCCCATCCTTACGAGGGGAGGGCTGCACCGCCGCACCAAACCTAAAGCTTCACGAGTCATAGACTTATAGAATGGGTTGGGTTGGAAGGGACCTTAAAGATTATCTTGTCCCACCCCCTGCCCTGGGCAGGGACACCTCCCACCAGCCCAGGTTGCTCCAAGCCCCATCCAACCTGGCCTTGAACCCCTCCAGGGATGGGGCAGCCACAGCTGCTCTGGGCAACCTGGGCCAGGGGCTCACCAAGCCCTTCTGCCAAGCGACAGCCGGCTTCTTCCTTGCGAGTGAAGGAATGGGTGTCCTTTGGTTTAGCCCCGTTCTGTCTCCAGCCTCTCTCAGCGCCGTTCCTGCCAGACAGCGACAACACAGGTTCCCCGACTCCAGTTTGCATCCAAGATCATGAAGGAGTTGAGAGCGTGCCAGGCTTTGGAGCCTCACGTCTTTGATAACTCAGGGCCAAGAACCGTCAATGAAAGTGTTTCATTTTAACTGTGAATATCAGACATGTCTCAATGGGCAAGAAGAAAGGAAAAACAAGAAAGAAAAAACGAAAAAAGAAAGGTCAATGTTTCCTGCAAAAATCCTTCAGGTGACACTGGTCCCCTCTGCTCTCCTGCACCATCTGCAAACTGACATTCAGGAGGCTCTGAACAGCATGAGAAGATCCCTCTGCAAAGAGCGGTCAGTTTGACTAAATCACGCCTTTCCCCGAATCAGGGCACCTGCAGGTGTAGTAAACAGCCACGGAGAGCAACCCTGCTCTCTGCTGACAGCAAAATACCCAAACGCAACTGATTCGGTGGGCTCTGACAGCTGCGTTTGCAGCTGAAACAAGTTAGAAATACATCCTATTCACTCAAGGCTTTGGTCCAAAGAGTCTTGGTATTCTTCCTCCAGCACAGGCAAAGGGAGAACACCAATTGTTGGGGTGGCTGTTGGCTCTTTTAGGTTGAGGAATGATAAATCTTGCTGAGGTCTCGACGACAGCACAGCCACAGCGACCCTGGGAATAACTCCACCGGGGTTTTAGCGGCACGGCTTTGAGGAACGGCTTCCAGGAGCCACGCCGCCCCACGCGGTGCTCACCTCTTGCAATGTGGCTATAAATCACCTCTACAGCCCCATCCCTGGGGCTGGGCAGGGCAGCTCTCCTGCCTGTGTCCCCCAGCTTATACTGGGAGGGGAGGGCTGGTTCCCACAGCAAGACTGGCTGCAGTCACAAAACTATTTTTATCGTCCAGGGGTTTCCCTGGATCAGAGACTCCCTAGAAATGCAGCTGGGATAGATAACAGATGCACTGCATAAGTCCTTGCTCAAACTGTCACCTTCCAGAGTCCGATTTAGTGCTAAATCTTGAAGTGAGAGATAAATCCTCATCAGCATGGAAAAACCCATGGACGGGCCCAGCCAACCCTCCGCTAAATGTGCACAGTTGACAGACCTAAGAAAAGTACTACAAACATCTCAAGGTCAGAAATGCTTTTCTGCAGCCTTATTTCCTTTTATTAGGTCTTTCAGTCCTATTAAAATGTACTAGAGAGGCTTTTATGCAGGAAGTAGCAAAATTTTAAGTCCGGTCTTTTTCTATTACTGCAACTCTAATGACTTCTTTGGAGTTAAGCGGAAAGCAGGTTAGTCTACTGCTCCCTTACAAATAAAATAAACCCCAAAGCCATCGTTATGCAAATGAAAGAGGAAAGGAGCAATTTAGCTGTGTTAAAGAGAGGACAGCCTTGCAGGCTAAGTCTTGGAAGAAGACTCAGGAGCTTGAGAAAGAGCCGTCAGTCATCTCTGCTTTGGGTGCCATGAGCCAGGGAGGGACCGGGGCTGGGACAATGATGGGGATGGAGGTTCAGGTGCTGATCCTGGAGATAGGTGACATCTGAGTGACAGCTCGGAGGGAGAGGGCAGGGCTTCATGTCACGCCGCTGCAAAAGAAACTTGTGGTTTGGGTCTTGCAGTTTGCAAAATTAAAGTATTTTCATGGGTCAGTTCAAAAGGCTGTGTAAATGTTTCTCTCCATCACCTCCCTTTTCTCTCCAAGCCCCCAAACACAAAGAATCCCCCAACCCGGCTGAAACACCGTTTCTCTGCACTAAGAGTTTGGATAACAATTTATTTTTCACGGGGCCCAACACTGCCCCATATGGGGCGGCTCACGGTGGATTTTGGGATCTGGGAACATGTCGAGGCTGTGGGAAGGCTTGAAACGAAACCTCTGCTGCTGCACAGCAGTTTGTGTTTCTAGGAGAACATTTCTCTCCTGGCAGGAGAGGACAACTGCCGCTGAACCGGGGCCCATGGGTGGAAGGGGCTGGGGTACCAGGCTGCAGAGGCTGGAGGGGGTTTCACATCCATGCGTGTGCCCAGGCCCATGAGCACGACGCTGCACAACCACTTCAGCTGCAATAAAGATTAAAGGAGCGAGATTCGCAACTGCTCCGGTGTCTGCTAGGGGGCTGCTTTTTGCCTTTTGCATTCTTTCAGGGGGGTACATCTCCCTTCCCAAACCTTAAAGACCAGACTTTCAAAGATGTTCTTGTTTCACAACAACTTTGAAGATCTGGCCCGAAGCCTTTCATCAGGGGCCACTGGAGGCACGAGAGGAAAATATGTTCTTTCTGCAGGGGATGGAAAAAAAATAAAATATCACCTTGTGTTTGCTCTGCTCTTCTGAGCAAATGAAGTGCTGTCTCTTGAAGCAGAAGCGTGGAAGGAGGCAGGGCTGGGCCGGGCACAGGGGTGGAAGGGAGGAGCGGGATGTCAAGGGAAGGTTACGGATCTGATAGCGCTGGCAGCACACCCCCAGCCCGGCTCTGACAGGGGAGAGAGGATTTTATCCAGCTTGAACACATTGCCTGCAGCCTCCGTGCAGATCATGCGGATTAACGGCTCGAAATTAAACCTCTGCTCATGCAAAAGAGCAGTGTGAGTTTCCAGCAGAATGTTTCTCTCCTGGCAGGAGAAAGCAACCGCCGTGTGGCATTTGCACAGGGGGCTGCTGGTGGGCAGGCATCTACGGAAGAGCAACTAAATCATTCCTTTCCCAGCTGCAGTAATATTTCTCCCTGCTGCGAGTTACAGCTGAGCTCCTCCGACTCCCACTACAGCGGCTGAAACTCAATGAAGACGAACAAATCAAGCAGTGCCTGCTCCGTGCCGTCACCCCGATGCCAAATCAGCTCCACCCAGACCAGGATTAAACCAGATGAATCTTCAAAGACCAGTTCTACATGCCGAGATGTTCAAGAGTATCATCTCTTTCTGCTCTTCTAAGGCTAACGCCTCCTGGAGCAGTAGGGCCACAGGAGACAGAGAAACATATAACCACGATCAGTCTTGAGTTGGAGAAACCCAGTTGTGTCCTCGTGCCACATGTCAGCCTTTTTTCGCCAGTATCCACAGCAAAAAACATCCAGAGAGCTACAGCTCTCTGCGTGCATCAAAGGTTGGCAGGGCGATGGCTCGGCAAACGCTGCCTGAACAACTCAACAGGGTGTTTGTCGACCACAGCTCCAGCTCCAGGGAACCCGGCTATGCCATATCTCACCTCCCTTCTGGGCTGCAGTGCCCAGGTCAGAGCGGCAACCAAGAGACGGGGAGAATGGGAGGGTGAGACTTGCTTTTTCCAGCCCGGAGAGAGACGAGCTGAAGGATCTACCTGGAAATACAACTTCATGCTTCTTGAACCCTGAAAGGGTCTCCAGGCACCGCAGACTGTAATGCAAAGCTCTTCTCAGTTATTCCATGGTTAAAGCAGAAGGTGAGGAGTAGCAGAGACAGGAGAAGGAGCAAACCCAACCCGCTGAAGCAGTTGCATGGACCTTTCCACGCGCCAATGATCCCAGAGAGGCTGCCTCCAGCAAGAGAAGAATCTTACAGTGTTTCTTAGCTCATCTAAAGTAGCCCTAAACCCCAGCAATGAGCACAACCTGCCACGCAGAGGCCTGAGCACCGTAAGCACAAGTCCCACTTCTCTTTCATTTACACTAAGATTCCAAACCGCTCCCCAGAAGCCCGCGGTGGGACGCCAGACGCAGACCTCTGCATCTCCGCAGCTCCTCCTGCCGCCATCAGGCCCCACAATAAGCCCGGCTGGGGTATTTAAAAATAACCGCAAGGCATTTAAAAGCAACTTTCAGTTAAGAAATGGTGAGGTGGAAGTGCCCACAACCAGAACTCGTTGCAGAAGAAACAAGAAGCTCTCGCGGCTTAAGAGCTGAATCCCAAAGGCAAGAGGCAACCGCAGGCTCTATTTACCAGGGCAAAACATCTAATAAGGAAGAACATGCATGATCATTTGGACGCAGTCAAAAGTGTTTTAACAGCTTTCCCCAAAACGTGATTTTTGCCCAAGGCTGACAGATTTTCTCTTCTTGTCAGACATGGGAAAAACAAAGTAGCCTGAGATAGAGGAGACTCCAACTCCATGAACCTGCAGACATGACTTACGCCTTACGCCCACAAAACCCACGAGTAACTCTGCTTTTTCAGACACGGGGATTCTGCTTCTGCGTTAGAGTAAAACTGCAGATGTGGTTTTACCTTTTCATGGAAAAAGAGTAACCATATTTCTGCCTAATATCTCACATTTTGTGTTAGCACACGCCACCCCAGGCGCCCGTCAAGGGGAGAGCCACGCGGCCCGCGCAGCTCCGGGCGCACCAGCACAGGGTGCTCCGCTCCCCCCTCCTCTCCACTGCCGGGCATGCAGTCAGATACGGGTTTGTTATGATTATTTTAATTCTGCTTTCATCAAAACCAGATGAAAACCCTTCCCCAGAGGCTATTGGCAAGGATAGAAATGGGAAATGCAGATGAGTGGTACCTACTAATAATTACATTGCGTTTCCCAGCCGGTGGTTCCCAGCTGCCGCACGGAGCCGCACGGCCACCAGGATCAGTTCCCAGGATGATGCCTGGGCCGGGCAGTTGCTGTTTAACGCCTGGCAATCTCCTCTCTGCTTGCAGAGGTTTGTTTGGTTTTCTGATTATTCATTGGTTTCAAACTCCAGGGGTGAGCTGGGGGGTGTTTGTTTGTTTGTGCCGGGGGAGTTGTTTGGGGTTTATTTTACAGATTTCATCTCTGGGATTTAGTGTTTTCCCCAACAACAGGCCTCTTTTACATCAAAGGAGATTTTTCCGCCACTCTGAATTTATATACTCTGAATCTACTGACTCAATACAGCTGGACCGAGGAGGTCATCCTAAATATTTTTCACCTTTTCCTCTTGCAGAGGGAGAATGAAATAGCAATCAAATATTTATTTTAGATCCCAGCGATCTAACACAGATGCCTTGTGTTTACCAGGGGCTTTTAAAGCCCTTCTAAATAAACTCCCAGATACTTTCTTTTTCTTTTTCTTTTTTTTTTTCCCCTTGTATTTGGAAAAACACAGGCATATGCAGTCCTTCTACTGTGGCACTTCCCAAGCTGTTTCTGACTGTTTACTCTCCCTGTACAGTTTCTTAGCAATGAGGGCATTATAAAACCTCCCTCCATCACCTCCCCCTTTTCCTTCCCTCCTCCCCTCATCCCACCTTCCCTTCCCTTGCAGATGCTTCAGAACAAACCGTCTATCATGCCTTCAGTGGCTCTGGGCCATTAAAACCCAGATCTGGTATTAGTGCTGGGGAAACGGAGAGCTTTCATCGCCACTCCAGACTGGTTTTTTATGGGTAATTGATGGGAAGCCACAGACGGCTGTTGACAGTGCAGAGAGATTAAGCAGTTTACGGCACAGGGGAAGCCTGGCCAGTCCATCCGCCCTGCTTCAGTGGCCAATCTCTTAAGGAATAAATGATGCTCATAAACACATCATTTTTCTCCCAATCATTACGCACTTGCTCGCTACAGCGTGGGCTTGCAGGCAGGGCCTGATCCAACACCCAGGAAGCCCAAGGGAGTCGTTCCTGCCAATCTGGCACAGATGCACAAACCGTTTAGAGTGAGAATTACTGAAGAGTGGAGGTGCCCAGGGAGGAGCTCGGTGAAATTTAGACCCTCAAATGCAAAATTGCAATTAGAAAATGCCAGGTGTTCAGTTTAATCCTCAGTGTGCTGGACCACGATGCTCCCTGGGCATCTGAAGTTGTATCTCTGTGCTCCCAGTCCTAGTTTTGAGCTCACTTCAGCCCCTTCTGGGTACAGAGAGAAAATAAAGCTGGAGGGACCATTATCTTCTTTTTCCAGGGTACCCTACTTGCTATGAACACCTGCAGAACCAAATCCAGGATCATCTCCCATTTAGTGAAATTCATACTGCATTTCCTACCAGAAATACAGAGGATGTTTTCCCACCTCCCCTTTTGCTAAAGTCCTGCTGTTGGGCAGAAAAGCTTTTAACAAAATCAAACCGGAGGAAGATGGAGCAGACGAAGCAGGACTCCAGTGCTGGGTAATTGGGACATGCAGGAAAGCCCTGTTCTCCTCGGTTTTACTTTATTGGCTTTACTGCTGCTGCTCATTGCAAGTCATGTTAGAAAACAAAATAATTATAAGAAAAAAATAACAGTTACAGATGAAGGCTCTCAAGTGCCAGAGCAGATTTGACGGGAAGCTGGATCATAACCGCTCTGCAGCATTTGGTGTCCAACTTATCTGTGCAGGATGGGGTTCACTGGGGACTCTGAGAAGTTGGGACTTGGTAGAGGTTTAATGAACAAAGGAGACAAATTCAGTCTCTACAATCCTTTTTTGTCCTCTGGTAAATATTGCCCTTGAATTTCATGCTATGCTCTTGGCCAGAAAAAAAGCTAATGATCCAAGATGTAAACATTTTATTTCCTGTCTCCCAAGCTGAACACAACTTTAACCCTTGCCCAGCAGCTGTCACAAAAGCTTTTATGGACTTAAAGGGCAAGATCCTGGCCCTGCTGAAGTCAATGGGACTTTTGTCATTGCCTTGGGGCATTTTGGGAAAAAAGGAATGAAGAAACCACCAAGGACAGAAACATCATTGTAATTAGATACTCTCCGCCCCCCGCCCAGTAGATGCAGGCTGGCTGCAGGCAGGGACCCTGCAAGTCAGGATGCCCGAGGAATTCAACCTACAGTTACATCAGGACACGACATCCAAATTGGAATAATGAATTTATCAGGCATTTTGTCCTCCAAAAGTGGGCAACCTAAGAGGAACTGGGAGGGTGTTTAGAGGAGAGATGCCCTGCTGAGCTGCTTTGAAGGTCAGCAGAAATCAATTCAAAGTCAATGCTGTTAATGGGGTCTGGTGCAATTCATCTCAGCCTAAAGGAGATGCCTTCAGTTGGCCACTTGATTCCCACCCTAAACTCCACTGTCTATAAAAGTATCTGGGGGTGACTTGCTGCGATAGCCTTATACGTCTGTAACAGAGGGACTTTGATGTGAGATGAGTCTGACCTGTTGAGGGAGGAGGAACTAAAGCCGATGTTCAATAGAGAAATGATGACTACTTTAATTTGTCATTCCCTTTTTTCTCTGTAACCACCTGCGGACCACCTATGGATGACGGGGCTGTGCCAGTGATCATGCAACCAACCGCCGGGAAAAACATTCTCTGGGCTTGGCCAGAAGCCACAGCATTTAGTTTGACCCTGAACACAGGGTGATGCTGTTGCTTTCACCCTTTTCCAGGCTTTCGAGGATTTTCAGCACACTGGAGGTTTCAGCAGCTTGCGTGTGTACACAGTATGGCCATCTTCCCTCCTCCTGCTGTTCTATTCTCAGAGACGTCTGAGAGCACGAAGGATGAAAAATGAGCAGCCAAGCCATTTAATTCAGTCCCAATCATCATTAATAGAAGAACGGGGGGAAAAATGCCCTTGTATAATTTAAGTAACTGTTTGCTTAATGTTTCTGGTCATGACACAAAAACGTACAGCTGATTATTCTTAGTAGGTGCAGGATTATTTTTGACCTGAAGGATTTCTTGCTTATTGTGCAGCCTCTGTCTCAAGCACTGAGCCCTTCTCTGTCTTACCCAGATGCCTTTAAGAGACACTGCCCAAGTCAAAACTGAGCAGCAATTTGTTTTTTGTTTACTTGGCCAATTAGGGTCAAGTTAATGAAGCATCGGGTGGAAAAGAGCATCTCTTGTTATGTTGCCACAGCAGCAATTAAAGTTCTCTTGAAAGAAGGTTAAGGAATTAATTGCAGTGCTTCTTTAGATACAAAAAATAAGGAGAGGTTCTGTCTTAGCTGGTTTGAAGAACTCACCAACTCGTCTGGTTTTGTGGGCAACATTTATTGACAGCACAGTGGAACGAGTTCATTCTTTATTCAGCCCTTGCTGGTGTTTGAGGGAGGACGCATTGGAAAAGCCGGCAGCAGCCCTCAGAGAGACAAGTACTGGTAAAGTGATGGACGTGTTTTCAGGAGCTGCTGGCCCTTGGCTGCCCAAACCTCAACAAGACCGATGGCCTGCTGAGGAAGAAACGCCTCAAGAACAGACTGAACAATTTAGAGAGCAAACCCAGGATGATCATGTCCTGGCCCTTCAGTGAGGGTCAACTGACCAAGAGGAGCAAAGAGGGGGAGCAGCTGGGAGAGCTCTGCTCCATCCTCTCTCTAACCTCCTCCAGAACCTGGGCTGCTTCTGCTACACCCCTGGAATGAAATCAGTGCGATCTCTACCCTCCCCACGCTGGGTGCGTTTTGACTCTGGTGCTGGTGGCTGATGGAAGTAACTTGCCTGAGCAGCTCAGCTGCTGAGGACAACAGCAGCCTGCTCTTACTTTACTGCCTGAACAAAACGCTCTGTTAAACTGGAAGTTGAGCTAAGAGTTCATGTCAGGGGCTTTCAGAGGAACCAATCTTATGGGATCATTTTAATCACCAAAAAAATGAGACATCCTATAAACCCGTGAAATTGAGATGTACAAGAAAAGCCAACATCCGCAGAGGTAGAAGTAACTGAGATGCCAGGCCAAGGGCCAAGGGCAGGAGCCTGGCACGCTGGGCTGTGATGTCTTGAGGAAAGAGACCAGCTATAACACAGGAGATTCCCTAAAAGTTGGTTGAAAGCTGGTTGAAAGCACCAGAATTACACAGTGCAAGTTTATCCTCTACCCATCGAACTTATCCGCTCATCTGCTGATTTGGCTCTTGGTGCCAGATTTGCAGGAGGGGACACGGGAGCGGGTGACCCTGTCTAACCTGGGGAGTTTTTTCCAGCCAGCAACGAGAATTTTTCAGGAGAATCTCCCAAAATGCTGAGTGAGACAGTGAGAGGATCAAGCTATCTCATTTTAAACATTAAAAGTGCATCGCCTAACCTGGAACATTTGCAAAATTCTTTGTAGAGATTGGCACCAGAAAATTTTACCCTGCAGGTAGCTTTAGAATAGATGAAAAAGCTACACTGTCAGCCCTAAATTATATTTTTCTTCTTCCATCAGCAAAGTCACACCACAGCAGCCTTCCAGGGTCACTTAAAACTTGCTGGACATTTTCTTCACAAAGAAAACTTAAAAAACGGGTTTGGTTTGATTTTGGATTTTTCTGCTCTGGATGATTGTAATGCGAGAATGCTGGAAAGGGGTATTTAGAAAGCACTAAGGATTCATCACCTTAAAAGTGGGTTTTTTAAAGTATTTTTAGGTAGATGCCCCAAATAGCTAAATCGCTAGCTACCTGATAAAAAACCAGCATCGTTGCTGTTGCTGAGCTTCAGTCCAAAGCTGGTTCAGTCCAGAGCTGAGATTACCCCGTTGCTCTCTGCAGTAGCCTTTTTCATACATAAGGACTGCTGGAATGTCCCTCCTCAGTCTTCTCTCCCTGCAGCCAAACAGCTTTGGAGAGGGTACGAAAGGAAGCAGCGAGGGTCTGTATTTCCACCCATCACAAAACCCTCCATTTAAACAAAACAGGGTCAGAGAAGCAAACGAGCAAGTGAAGTGTCACTGGGGCCAGTGACTTCATCCAAGGCCCTTTGTACCTATTCCCGAAGACAGTCATTAATTATACCATCACACGCTATTTTTTTAACTCATGGTCTCTGACTCGGTGCACAAGTTGAACCTGCCATGGGCAGTGACTGGGGCTGTTGCCTGCAGGATCCTCTTGCCTTAGAAGAAAAAAAAAGAAACAAGAAGAAAAGAAATCAAAAAAGCATGTTCGAAATGGAGGAGATATCTTTGAGCAACTGCAGACAATGTTCTCCCCTGCTTCCTCCTGCCACTCAATACATTATAAATGCGCTTTCTCTGCCGAACGGATGGGGAAAGCAGCCTAAGCCCTGCTGAAATTAATGGCCTGTGTGGTTTACTTTTATCTGGCAGGTTTTGTTTTTCAGAGACGGGTAGAAAGCAATTCATTTTTAAATTAAATAGATAAAAAGACATTTTGGAGCTGGGATCAAAAGCCGTGAAAAAGAAGATTTGCACAGCATGGCCACAGAGATGACCTTCGTCATTTCTTATGTCCACTCCATTTGTTGCTTATCTGGCTCCGTAGTGTGTTAAACATCTGGAGGTATTTCTGCAGTGACCTTCATGGCCTGAGCTGTACCAGATATCTGCCACAGGGACTGACGTTTGCGAGTTACAGAGGTGAATCCTCGCTTTCAGCTTTCTTCCTCCCTCCCCAAGGAACAAACCTTCTGGGGAATTTTCATAATCATCATATTCTGCTGGAAAATGGTATGTAAATAAAATTTCAACATGCTTCACAAAGCATTTATTGATATTGATGAATTTCTGGGGGAGTGTAATACTTCCTGAAACAAATATTCATTTTTTCTTTCTGTGCCGCATTTTCATTCTGATACCGAAGGAAAACCTTCCCCGGGATGGAAGCTGCAAGCTTAAGGCAGCTCCATGTGCAGACCCTGCTCTCGGCTCTGAATCTCCCCTTCTCCCGTGAAAGCATCCCTCGAGAACCGGCCTCCTCGTCTCCCTGGAGTCTGACTTCGCCGGCTCCACCTGAATCCCTCCCAGACCTGATCCCGCCACCGGTCCACTCTCACCTCACCCCTTCTCTACATCCTCATTTTCACGAAAGAAAATCCCATTGCTCCAAATTGCCTCCTGCCACTTGGCTCACGCCAGAACTCTCAAGAACCTCTTGGTCAGTTTTAAACAGGTCGGATGCCTCCTTCTAGAGCGCTCTGAGCAACCTTGAAATAAGATGTCTCTCCTGCTGGATTTTATTTCTTTGTCAGAAATCGATCCTCTCTTTCCTCTCCCTTACTGTTCTTAACAGAGCTTGAAATTACTGCACTTCTCTGCCGTCTGTCGGCTTTTCCCTCCCTGCTCCGTGCCATGCCGCAGCTGCAGAGGGACCAGATCTCCTCCTGGTCCCTCGGGGTGCCCTAGGCTGTCCTTGCACTGTGGTTATCCCAGCTCCTCGGGGACACCTCACCCTGCCCGTGGAATGGGAGATCCTATGACCTGGAGCTCCCAGACCAGCTGAGATACGTTTCATGGATACCTTCTTTGCCCTAAAAGCCCTCGAGGACAGCGAGACTGCTGCCTCCGCCAACCAACAGCATGTTCCCAGCTCGCTTTTCTGGCCTCAAGGCGCTCCCTCTATCCAGAAGGAGAAATAGCTTTGGATGCTGCCAAAAAGAGTCACCCCCAGTAGCTCCCACAGGGCACACGTGGTCCATTGAAGAGACTGTGGCCAGATGACACCTCGTCCCACCCACAGAACCTGCCCGGGGAAACACACTGGCCCTGAGCCTTTCCTGAGAAGCCAGCTGAGCAGGGATCCCTGAGCTGGGATAAACCCAGTGCAAAAGGGCAAAGGTCAGCAATAGAAAGAGAATATTTGAGTAAAACTCCCCAGGAGCTGCTGGAGCAGATCAAAATAATACCAAAAAATGCAATTTTTCCTGCAGGAGTGAATCCCTGTACAGCATGTGCCAAAATACACCCTGGTGTGTACTTTGCCATCGTCTTCGAGAGAAAGCCCTAATGTCTGCCTGAGTCGCAGAGCTGGGGAACACACTACCTTCCCCTTCCTTTTTCCCCTTCTCAATCCATTTCAGCCTTTCAGTCCCTACAGGAGACCTACAGGAGAGATGGGGAGGGACCCTGGATCAGGGAGGGGAGCCATGGGACGAGGGGGAAGGGTTTTAAACTGAAAGAGGGGAGATTTAGATTGGATCTCAGGAAGAAATTCTTGGCTGTGAGGGTGGTGAGCCCCTGGCCCAGGTTGCCCAGAGCAGCTGTGGCTGCCCCATCCCTGGAGGGGCTCAAGGCCAGGTTGGACGGGGCTTGGAGCAACCTGGGCTGGTGGGAGGTGTCCCTGCCCAGGGCAGGGGGTGGCACTGGGTGGGCTTTAAGGTCCTTGCCAACCCAAACCATTCTGTGATTCTATGATTCTATTTTCCTCCGCTAGGCTGCAGCCAAGAATTTAATGCACTGACATTTTTCTGTTTGTTTGAGTTTACTGTTCCAATCTGTTTACACTTCTCATCGAACGTAATGGCTTGAGAGATGAGGAGAGGAGTTAATCAGACCTCGGTCCCCCCGAAAAAATCTGCTGAAATGCTCCAGCGAGTTCGTCGAGTTTGAAGTATGGATTTGAAAGGACCACGCCAAGCTGTTCGCATGAACCGTGTTTGTGATGCTGAGTTCACTTCAAAGCCAGCGCGTCTGCAATTGCTGGATGCACCCAGCGGGGGACGTGGGAAACCAGCGGGGAGCCGATGATCAACAGAGCCTGCCTCGGAAATGTCTGTGGGCTGGATGGACAGGTTCAAGCGTCTTCATCGCAATACGGGACAGATTTAAGGGTGTAACAGCAGGCAGGGAGGCAGCCGGGATCTGAGGAAAGCGGCGAGGTTACAAATGTAACTGCATCATGTTACCCAGGACGTGTAACAGATTGCACGGTATTAATTTGAAGGCTGAATGGAAAAGCAACAAAATCCTTAAAATTCCTCCCCTAAACCCCCCAAAATTAGTCCATACCTGAAAAACACTGACTTTCACAATCTACTCTAATATAAGCAGCTTCTATCAGGAGACAGAGCACCACTTGGACACTTCCATCGAGCCATGCAAGTTCCCCCCCCACATTTTGCTTTGTCTAAAAAAGATTGTTTGTTTTAGATACTTTTTATGCAGATTTTTTTCTTGGCTTCAAGAAGTGTGCTACAGCAGCGAGTTGAAAAGCAAGCATTCACAAACTCCTCACGTCCTTGAGCAGAGAGACACTAGCTGGAGGTGGCCAAAAAGGAAATTTGTAAGAAATTCCTTTTTTTTTTTTTTTTTCTTTCACTTTTCTGTTTTCGGCT
>VYZM01012936.1:0-16292 GCA_013398915.1 Dromas ardeola | reverse complement strand
TTCCTTTTTTTTTTTTTTTTTTCCTTTCACTTGCTGATTTCGGTCCAAATTGAACTGAAACCAATACTATTTTTTTAAATTTATCACAGAGTAGAAACTCCCACGGTTTTGCAGCTGCTCCCGTGAAACTGCCATCCCCGTCAGCTTCACTGAGGACAGAAATGGGAAAGGCTGTGAACGGCCCTGGAACGCTGCTGGGGATGATCCTGCACGTCCCCGAAATCCCTGGCCCTGCCGCAGACCTGCCTGGCCCGGTGGCTACCAGCTCCCTCTGCTCCTGGCCCTTGAGCTGACAGGAAAGAAACTTCACAGAAGCCAGCCTTGGGTTTGGCCAAACAAATTTGAAGCTCAGAAGTGTTAAATGAGATAATTGGTGCTGCATGAAATGGTGTTTTTCATGCGGATACTTGGTTTCACTGTCAAGTTTTTGCCTGGCTCTAACGTGAGCCCGACCATTGCCAGCTGGGCTGAGACTAAACTGGGTTCTTACAGGCAGCTCAAAGCACCTTGTTATGAGAAAGATTGGAGTGAGATCAGAAAAATGGGAAGGAAAACTAATTAAAGCATCAGTGGGACTGAGTTAGGAGGGAAGATTAAAAGAGTGGAATACCTATAACGCGGCTAAACAGCAAGTAGTTTGGAAAGGTGAGGAGAGAGAAATGTGTGTGTTTGAAGTCTGTGAGTTGGCAGAGGGGAAGATTGATTTGGGGATGCTCCAGATCCTGAGGGTATCCAGGGAAAGGAAGGACATCTAGAAATGGGGGGCAGAGGGTCAAGCAATAAGCAGCTCTGGAAAGCGGACACCATCTCCAGGCAGCACCTCTTCCTCTTGATGCATGTTGGCAGCATCCATCCTCCTGTGCCAGAAAAAGGATTGCTACCCCAACAGCTCTTCCTCATGGCTTCAAAAAGATTTATGGAGAGATTCATTAACTGGTCTGGTTACGTCTGCCTGAATACCCGGACTTGCAGTTCCCTGTGCAACAGCATCACTCACCCTGTCTGCTGCAGGAACCTGGTCCCCATCTGCCTTTTCCAGGGCCACCTTAAGGCTCCGCCACCTCCCACTTGTCCATAATCATCTCCTGATATTTCCTAGTTAAATGTCAAGCTTGAATTTCAACTTGACGGCAGTACATTTCCTTTCGGGTCACTTGTACCTTACCGGAATCACCCACGGCCAGCACAAGCCGCCCTGCAGAGGGGACGTGCCAGAGAAGCCACGTGCGCTGCTCACCGTCCCAACGGGGCTGCATCTCCTTCGCTCATTAAACTCCAATAGATCCAAACACAAAGAGAGTCGGTGCATCATTACAGCTAAATATGTTTTCTTCTTTGGTTTTGTTTTCGAAGGGATATGTTTGGGGACTTGTATAATGAGGAGCTCGTTGGCAGGGCAGCCAGAGAGCTAAAGGCAATGAGGCAGAGATATAAAAGCAAATGGATCGACAAGCAACATCCTTGTGTATATGAGCGCGGCGATGTCCCCTCACACCTGTACACGTAGCAACGATAGTCATAAGAGGTCACAACAATCCGTCTTGCTTAACTGGCCCTGTTACTGCGGTGCCTGAGCATCTCCTGATGCTTCATGTGCTCACACGGGTCCTGGGGAAGGGCAGCACCATTGACTTGAGCCGAAGGAGAAACCCAGCTTTGTCCCAGGAAGATCTCTGCAACGGTGAAACACCTTTCTGTCCTAAGCTGTGGCAAAAATGGTTGTGAATTAAATAAAACCAATGCAGTTCCCCTTCCTGTGGTGCAGGGGGAGGGACTCAAACAAGAATCAATCAAAATGCTGCAGTTTGTTTTGGTTTCAATTTCTTTCTCCTACCCTAAATAAGCCAACATTTTTGACCAGAAAGCCCTGGTTCAATGCCCAGAGGCTCCTTATTTCAAAACCAAAATGTTTGGACTATGGCAGCATTTTGCTGCAAACAAGTTTGAAGTCAGGCAAGGCTTCCAGCCTGCCTCTTCTGGGTGTCACAAATGGCATTTTCCAGCGTCAACAAAGGAAAAGTCACTGAAAAATTCCCGGTGGCCACAGCTTTCATTTCTAGTCTGTGACTGTTGAATATACCACAGTCATGCAAAGTGGGTTGCGGTGCAAATGTAGAAGCCTTCGTGTTTAAATGATTAAAGAAACGCTAAACATAGATTAAAAAAAGTCCTAAACACTGCCAGATCTTCCCCTTTTCTCCCAACGTCCCTCTTTATGCCAAGATGCTGCTGGACACCTTTGGTCATTTGTAGCTAAAACTCACTTTTAGAGAGATGGAAGCTGGCGCGTGACAATCTGGAGCGATGTCAGCAGTTCCCATGAGCCCATGTGCGAGCGGAAGTCTCCAGAACAAGCAGTGATAACAAAAAATTGGATTGAGGCATCACACTGTAAAACTTAATCTCCCATATAGAGACTTAGTCTACCATAAAAGAAACACTGCTGGAGGATGTAAGAAAACACGAGACCCTAGGGATGATTTAATGTCCTAAAGACATAAAGACATAAGCCACAGCAATGCAAAAATGAGCTCGGTAACACTGAGGCTATTACGTTTCAATTGGTTATGTGTACTCTACATAAAACACAATCAAAACACTTGTTTTTAAAGGATGTAAATGCCTTTCTCGGGCTGAGCGAAAGCAGTGTTACTGATCTCGAATCTTAAATATCATTTTAGGCTTTAAACTTGAGTGATGCTACCTCCATTCAGCCAAACTGCCCAGTGAATCGGGAAAGGACCCTGCAATCTTCGTTTCGGCAGCGTTAACATGAGACCTGGCAGCTAAGTCAGGAAAATCAGGTTCATTTTCTGTTATAGACTTTGTGTACAGATTGAAAAAAAGCTATTTAGTCCCCGGCTGCATGTTTATGGGCTTTGCTGGCTGGGCTCTGAGTAACTCCCGGCTGTTCTGCTCAGAGGCCGACACTGCATGGATTATCCCACCCAGCTAGAAGGTTTCTCCTGGCATTGAGATGACCATTCCCAGGACTGTCTTTATAAATCGAGCAAGTTGTTCATTTGGCAACTTGGAATCCCTCAGCCTGAGATCTTTTCAGGGCAGAGTTTGCAAAATTTGCCCCTTTATTGTGTTTTTGTGCACCCCTTTAAACAGCGGTCTTCTGGTTTTATGGCGGGAAGGGTCTCCTCAAGAAAGACAGATGATGGCGTCTCCATGGAGGGCCTCCAAGCAAGGAAGACCAAAAGGCAGTTATTGAAGTGAGGAGACAGTAAAGCCTCTCCCCTCTTCTCCTCCTTTCCTTCATCTCCCCATATCGAAAATTATAAAACCAAACCTCCCGTCTTAGGTGAACATTTCCGAGACCTCTTGCTGGGAGCACTGAGAAGAACTGTACCTATTGCTACAACCTGGGAGGGATGTGTAATGAAACAGTATTTCAGGATACAAAAAAACCTTTTTCCAAAATGGGAATGAGTCACCCTTGGAAATGGAAATAATCTGCAGTCAAAATGGGGCACTTAATTTCCAGTTTCTTGTTTGATTTAACTCTCATTTTACGCTATTGTTTTAATGTAACACAGTGATGTGTAATAAGAATTTAAATAATATAGAAAGTGCTAAATATTTTATAGTTGTTTAATATTTATATATTACATTTGCTTTTCCAAATCATCCTGCTTCAGCAGTACAGAATGAAGCATTTCCAGAAGGGGGTTCTGACGTTTCCAAAATGAAATTTCCGCTTGGTGAAACATTTCTAAATTTCCCCTTTCGTTCTGATGTGAAGGGAAAATGAATTTCAAAACGTTGAACCTCTCCAAAGACAGGAGTTGTATTTTATCTCTCCTTTTGTAACACTGCCCTTTTCCAGCAGGCTTTGAGAGAGGCCGTTCTCTGGGTGGTCAAGGCTTCTAGAACGCCTTTGGAGGCCAAGCCAGAGCCATGAGGGATGTTTAGTTATTTAATTGCCATGGATTCCAGTGGGAAAGGGCTGCCCGAGCATCTCTGTGGCTACAGCAGGATGAATGTGCTGATCCCTCTGTTTCTACCTTCTAGTGAGGCATCGGGTTTGCATTTTAACTCATCTACCTTCCCACATGTCCAGGCGTGCTCAAAGACCATGAATCCAGCAACATTTTTGGCCATGTCAGCGTAGGGCAAGAAGGTCGTTGCCGACTCTATTAGCCTCCAGGCTGCCGCGCTGCTGCTCCTGTGGCTGCGGGGAAGCAGGACGGGTTTGCAACCTCTGGCTGCTCAGCACGGAGCTCTGCCACCCTCTGCCGGGGACCAGGTTGGATCTGGGGCCCGGCCACCCCAGGGAGCAGCTCTTGGAGCACAGCAGTGCGTCCTCCTCTCCCAAACCCGCCGGTGGCCTTCAGACCCGGGCCAGGCCAAATCCTCCCCGTCTGCTGCCTTTTGCTGATCCACCGTGGCTCTCGCCTCACCGGAGGGGTGTGAGCCTGGGGTCTGCAGCTGCGTTGTGCCGCACCATGAGTAACTGTGCCAAAAGCCGCGGAACGGCCACGGCGTTGGGGCTGGCGGCTCAGGGAGACGCAGCCGTGCTCAGCGCGGGAGGTGCAGCCTCGTGGCCTGGAGCCGGCGGGTCAAGGCACAGCACGGCGCAGACACAGCACCCTCACCCCCACCCCACAGCAGAACCAGCTCCTCCCAGCCCTTTTGCTCTGACGCCCTTCCCAAGGAGCCCTCCACTTTCTTTCCCTGCACTCGCCATCCAGAGCCAGCGCTGTTACTGGTTTAGTCTGGAGAAAAGGAGGCTGAGGGGAGACCTCATTGCTCTCTACAACTCTCTGAAAGGAGGGTGTAGCCGTGGGGGGTCGGTCTCTTCTCCCAAGGAACAGGCGATGGGACAAGAGGAAACGGCCTCAAGTTGCGCCAGGGGAGGTTTAGGATGGGTACTAGGAAAAAATTCTTCACCAAAATGGTTGTCAAGCCTTGGAAGAGGCTGCCCAGGGCAGTGGTGGAGTCGCCATCCCTGGAGGGATTTAAACGCCGGGCAGACGTGGTGCTGAGGGACATGGGTTAGTGGTGGTTTTTGTCAGAGTTAGGTTGATGGTTGGACTTGATGATCTGAAAGGTCCCTTCCAACCTAAACAATTCTATGATTCTATGATTTTAGTCACTAAGACATATTTATTTCATCTTCTGGAGCTGGCTTTACTCAGAGAAAAACAGAAATAGAGTGGCTGGGGGGGCTGAGCAGCACTGTGTGTCCCTCAGTTATTGCTTAGTCCCTAATTTTAACAGCCTCAGCATCCACCCCATCTACTGCTCCCAAACACATGGAAAAGACAGAGAAAATATTAAGCAAGGAGGAAATCTGGAAGAAAAAGAATGATTAACTCCCACAGGGAGCCTGTTCCCTGCAAATCCAAAGGGTCAGCAGAGATCCCAGGGAGCAGACGGGGCAGGGAGAGCAGGCAGAGTATCTGAGTCCCAGTCTTGGCAAAAATCATTCCTGAATAATTCACCAGCTAGGAAACGCCTTCAGAGTCGGAGGAATGACCCAAACCTTGTCAAAACTGTCTGCCTTTTTTAACGTAACCCCGTCCCGAACTTGGCAAGCCCTGCAAGACACAGCGTGCATGGTTTCACCCGTCGGCAGCGCTGCAGATGGGGACAGGATCCAGCTGCCAGCCCCGGCCGTGCCACCGAAGCCCCGCACACGGGGAGCAGGCGGTGAGTCACTTCTGACGAGCGTGAAAACCTGCCGCTGCAGATTTCTGCCCAGGGAGAACTTCTTCCCTCCAGATCTTTGCCTTCTGGAGGAT
Organism: Dromas ardeola; assembly: GCA_013398915.1. Lineage (NCBI taxonomy): Eukaryota > Metazoa > Chordata > Aves > Charadriiformes > Dromadidae > Dromas > Dromas ardeola. The sequence continues at coordinate 10,539 of VYZM01012936.1, read as the reverse complement.
TTTGTTTTCGAATCAAAACGCAATAAACTTAAGCTGAAAGATTAGCCAGGCTGTGGCTCAGCCGAGAAGGGATTGCTGACACTCCGGGAAGTTCACGGAGGTTAAAATCACAGCGAACCTCCTGCTTCCGACTGCTCCAGGACCAGGCTTTTGCTCCTACTGTGTCACATCCATCACACATCTTGTTCTCCATCATTTTTATAATTAGGACCTTTTGTACAAAGAACAGCCCCTGGACGCTTCCTCTGAAGACACCACAATCCCCAGGGAGGTCAAGATCCTCTCCACCCATGGCCTCAAAGGATTCCCCCAGCCACCAGCCCAACTGGATTTATTTATGCGGAAAGAAGAAAAATTAACAGGAATTAGCTGTGTCTGGGGTTCAGTGATGGAAGTGTCTGGGCTGTAACAGAGGATGCTCTTAGATGCTTTACAATCCTTCCTAAATAGATGGGTTATCTGAATTACAGGTTATTTCCATGACTGAAATCACACATCTGTTTGCAGGAGCCGCTCGCTCCGTTCGGCAATACCCAGCTCATGGTTTCCGGAATGAAACGCTCTTTGTAAATCACTCTTTTATCCTGATTTGCGTCAGGCAAATAGTTGATTCCCTTCTTTTCAGAAGTAACAAAATGCGTTAGCGCATGTGGGAGAAGACACAGGATGGCTACAATGGAGCAGTAAATAGATGTGCAGCGCTCGGAGAATGGGAGCGACAGAACTGCATTTAGGAGCTAATACAGATCCCAGTTGTGCTGGAAGGGAGCTCATTTGGGTTTATCTATTTTCTGGATGTTTTGTGGGGTTTTGGAGAGGTTTATATTCATGGATTTCCCTTTGTATTCCAAAACGTGGCAAGCAAATGAGAAAAGTGAAGAAAGGGAGAAGAATAAGTCAACCATGAATTTGGGATTTCAGCTTTACATACTCCTAAGAAAAGGGCAGAAAGCAGAAACCAATCCTTCTCTTTTTGAGCCTGGGGGCAGTCTTGCTTGAGGATATTTTCTATGCTTTTTCTTGATAGAAAAAGCGACATTTCATCATTTCTGAGCCCAAGAATCTGCTGCTGCGTATTGCTGCATATTGGCTGCCTCTTTGCCTACAACTAGCCACAATCTGTACCCTCATTCTCTCAGAGCTGCAAAGTCTTTTTGTTCCTGTGATTTTGACTTCTTTTTGCCAGATGAAAGCAACAAAAGGAATTTGTTATTTTTTTATTAATCATGTTTATTACAAGAATGCCTAAGGATCAACCAGGATTAAGTCCCTGTTGTGTTCAGTACAGCACAGAGCTGTAGGAAAAGGTATTGCCCAAAGAGCTCCTCTTCCTGCCTGTGCGTTGCTGGAGCAATACGTGGCCCATCCTGTACAAAGGCACTTTGAGGTAGGACAAGAAGCACTTGGCTTAATTTCTAACAAGGGCTATTTTGGTTAGAGATCGGGGAAAACTTTTTTGCGGTGAGGCCAATTAAATAAATTGCCTGGCAAAGGTGTAACAAGGTGTCATAGTTTCATTTGGGATAGGGTTAACATTCTTACTAGCAGCCAGTACAGTGCCATGCTTTGGGTTTGGGGTGGGAGTAGTGTGATAGCGCACTGGTGGCCTGGTTGTTGCTGAGCTCTCAAGGCCTTTTCTGCTCCTCACACCACCCCGCCAATGAGTGGGCTGGGGGGGCACAAGAATTTGGGAGGGGACACAGCTGGGAGAGCTGACCCCAGCTGACCAAAGGGATATTCCATGCCATACGACGTCATGGTCACCATATAAAGCTGGGGGAAGAAGAAAGAAGGGGGGGACGTTTGGAGTGGTGGCATTTGTCTTCCCAAGTCACCGTTAAGCGTGATGGAGCCCAGCTTTCCCGGGGATGGCTGACCACCCGCCTGCCGACGGGGCGCAGGGAATTAATCCCTTGTTTTGCTTTGCCTGCATGCACGGCTTTTGCTTTACTTGTTAAACTGTCTTTATCTTGACTCACGAATTTTCTCACTTTTACTCTTCTGATTCTCTCCCCCATCCCAGCCAGGGGACTGAGCGAGCGGCTGCGTGGTCCCAGCTGCTGGCTGGGGTTAAACCCCAACACAACACCATACTGCAGAATGGATGAGACATGGATCTCTCAGGAGGGAGCAACCTGGACTCTCCTTTCTTTGGCAAGGCAAGCACCACCTGCCATCCCCCCCAGCCAAGATTTTCTATTATTTTAACAACTGTTATGATCAATCACTGTTTATGACCTTTATCCTTCATCCTACCCCTGACTTCCCGACATCATGAAACCGCCCTGGCTGAGCCAGCTTAGCAGGGCCATCCCCAGCCCTCTCTGTGCATTTCCACATGGAGCAATGCACCATAAAACTCACATTTTTGCTCTGCCTATGCCATTTATTAAGCAGATCTTGGTCTGTACCAATGTCCTGCTTCCTTATACCCAGGCTCCAGGACACATGGGAGAAAGCACTTCGCCCCAATCCCTGGATCTCCGCACTGGATGTTTATGGGCAAAGACAGATCTACCTGGCAGCACAACACACATCTCCATGTTTTTGTTAAAATAATCAGTTTTGGCACCTCTCATTTGCGTTCCTGTACAGGGATGCTCCGTTACTTGTACCACAGCCACAAGAAGGGTATTCATCCTCTGGAACTGCAAAAAGAATCAGGGTGGCTTTCAAATGCCCGTTTCTGATCTTGGGTCAAAGAAATAAGAAATTACCAGGTCAGAATTTACTACAGTTAACGGGGTGATGAATTTACAGGATTGCTGAACATCTGAATTCAGCAACCGCCTAATGGCAAGCAAGTAAAAATGATCCCCAAGGAATACGAACCTGCAGATCACAACGTCAGCACGGCCATTTGAAGAGACTGACCTTGCTTTTTTAATAGCATAGAAGAGAGCAGGTTCTGTGCCAGCATCTGTGCAAAAGATGTGTCAACACAACCGGTCACGCTCCGAGCTAATACTTCGGGCCAAGGCAGTGTGTCTTGCAGACATCCAGAGGAGCTGTGCCTGCCAGAGAGCCTTGGCTGTTTGCAGTGTTTTGTTCGAAGCAATAAGCAGGTGGAAAACACGTCTCTGCCAAAGCCGCTGTTCTGCTCCCGAGAGGCCGTTATTGAAATTCAGAAGACAAAAATCTGTATTTCAGCCTTGAGATGCAAAATGTTGAAAAGTAAGTGGTCTCCAGTGTCTGAGCTCTCAAAACCTCATCTCTGCTACCTGGACTGCAGCAAATGCTGGTGGTTTGTTATTCCAGAGGCTGGTGCTGTCTAAGAGTGGAACCTCACCCTCCTCTCTCTGTGCAGGAAGCAAAGCACTACGCACCTTGAGAGGCTGACCTGGAAAACCAGAAGGTGCAACCAAACAGAGGCTAGTCCAAGAGAGAAAAGCAATTCCCTCGGGAAAGACGTATCCAGCTTTGCACTGATTCAAAAGGCCTCTGATGTTGTATATATTAATGTGTGGATCCCTCATCCCAGCACTGTAGCGTGACTGGGCTGGGCTTCGAGGACATGGAGAAACACTTTATCTAGAAGGCCAAAAAAGTCACTTTCAAAGTCACATAATCAAAGGTAACCCCCTATTTTAGGATGAGATGACTTGTGCCTCTGAAATCATGCTGATAAACTAAGAGACAGCAGTGGATCAAGGACAAAAATTCATAGTAGAAACCAGCTGGAGATACGATGTGACCACAGCTTTTAAGACATTTTTAAATTAAAATAAAGGAAGAAAACAATGATAAGTAGAAACAGAGCATTCCCTCCCTCCACATCTTACTGAGAAATAGCTAATTAGCACTTCCTACCCGCACTGCAAGAAGCGTGCATTCAAACTCTGCATTTCCTTAGATCCTAGTTTCACGTCTGTACTAGTGGAGTTCAAATATTTCCAGGGACTGCCAAACTATCTGAAGCTTTGCAAGCTTTGGGCCTGTGGCCATCGGCATGCTCCCAAGAAATTCAGGGGCAGGGATCAGCAGACGGGACAGCCCCATCCGTGAGGATGCTCCCAGGGCAGTTTGCATTCAGCCTCCCTGACGTGAGGGTTGTGAAGTCTCCTGGCACATCAACTGCAACGACCCATCTCAACGCTGGAGAACATTCTGGGCACATCCAAGGTACCAGCATAGGCAGAGCCTGTACGTGCCCGGTGGAAAGCAAAGCATCTAACCACCGTGCTAGTTCACAGGTTTTATTTTGGAGGCAGAGATGCCAGCCTGGCTATGAGGAGTGCTTATGTAAAAAGATGCATTTGAAGGAGAAAAAAATAAAAAGTGTTTTCAAAGAGTTAACATTTTTGGATGGAAAAACTTTTCATTTTTTCAAAAATGCCCACCTGACTTATTCTCCTGTGCTCATCGGCTCCTCCAAAGGGTGCCCTCCAGCCAGCAAGCGAAGATGCAGTTTTCAGAAAGATGAACCATTCTCATGGAGCAATCTCAGGAGAGCGTTTTGCAGTTCGGGCTAAGCTGAGAGCCAGCAGACGTGCAGTGTCTGCTGCAGGTGTCTCTGCTCTCTCTGGGCAAGCCTCGAGCACGATGTTTGCTGAGCACAGGTCTTGTACAAACAACGAATCTTGTTGACTTGGGTTGGATTGCTTGTTGTACACATGAAGATTCGTATCAGGAGAAAAGGAGAAAACTGAGAAAACTGCTTTCTCCTCCACTGGGTGATGTTATTATTTTTTTCTCCTACTGCCCAAATTAAAAATCCACTGATTCTAGGTAGTTCAATCACTTCTCTTTCTGGCACCTCAGGTAGGGAAACACACATGTCCAAATGACTGAAAGTCATGAAAAAATCAGCTAGCTCATTATTGTCTTTTAATATTTCCCCTGCCTTGTCAATGTGGTGATACATCGCACCACTGAGACAGCGTTTCTGTACTAAACCTTTGTTGTCAGTTGCTTAAAACAGTCACACCAGAAATACCTTTATTGGTTTGACATTTCTCAGATGTTTTCTGCATTTCAGAAGAACTTAATCAGCTCGTCTTGAGTTATGTGATCATAAAAAATATCTACAGCCCTTAATTTTTTTTCACATCCTTTTTGTGATCAAGTAGCTAAAAAACCTCTTTGTTTTGAATAGAGCTGCTTGTAAAATGTTCACTCCTACCCCTTCTTTCACAGTAGAATTTTGCCTTTTTGTTAAGAGTTATTTGGGTTTTGACTTCAGGGCTTTCTGATGAATATTGAAGAACAGAAGAGAAGCAGGTGCTTTTCCCAGAAATATACAGGAAAACCTGAAACCTGATTTTCCATTTCAAAAGTTTCAGGTTCAGTTGGGGTCTTTTTAGTCTGTCTTGGGTTTGCACGCAAACTCATTTTAGGCATAAGTATAATTTTAGAGTCTTAACCTATAAATCACTTCTTCCCCACAAAAATCAAAGCCTCCTGCCTTAGACAGCCCATTTGCATGTGGAGATACTTGAAACTAGACCTTTGTATGTGGTACGTTCTACAAATGGACTAATAGCCCCAAAATTGAGCAGACTTTCTACAAGGATGACCATCTGCTGAAGAGAACATCTTCTTGTCCCACTAATGACAGTGCTGAACTACCAAGGACTGCCACATTGTGACACTTACTTTGGTGGGATGTCAGCATGGTGCACCTTCCGCACCAGCTGGGCACAGATCAAGTCTTCTCCTCACTCCAAAGAGCTCGTTACCGAACCAATGCTGTTTAATTCCCTCACACAAACTGCCTGTTGCCAGCAAAAACCCGACTCACGCTACATCTCAGCAGTGCCCAGGATGCGTGGAGGGTGCCGTGCAGGGGAGCATGCTAACGACATCCCTGCAAGGACGAGAACGCTTCGGTACCCAAAACCGTTCCCTGGCACAGTGTTATTTACCGATATAGACTTAGCCAAAGAAACCGTGTGGTGCCTATAAATTCCCCTAGTTTCTATGGCTACGAGGATGTTACAAGTACATCGTAGCGAGAGAGATTGCCCCAGTAGAAAACCTACGAGACAATCACCGTGCTTCTTGCTGGCTTTAAAATCAATTAATGTGTTGTAGCAGGAGGTCTGTAGGTCAGACCTTAGCAAGCTGCCCGGAGGCATGAGACTGAAGCAAATGGCTCCACGTGTAACCCCGGCAGATGAGCCGACTCCTGCTGTTAGGTCAGACTCACCCACAGCAGCGCTAGCTCCACAGGTCTCGGCGCAAGTAATACGTGAGCTGCTCGTGCTGTCGGAATGGAGGAGCTTTGATGCAGCCACCGGGGAGGAGAAGGGAGAGGACGGCGCTGGGAGGACGGGGGCTGAGCAGGGCAGCTGGCTGGTGGCCGCTCCAGGCCCTGCTTCACCCGCAGCCTCTCGCTAAATGTCAGTGGAGTGTCATCACAGTGGACATGAAAAAACGGTTCTCTTTACAAAAGGAAAAAAGAAAAATAAAAAGCAAAGAAAGTGCTCTGGATCCCCTGCCAGGAGTTGCAGAGCAGTCATACGCTGTTTGGAGACTTTCATGATCAAAGAGTTCTTCCCAGCCTCTTTCTTCTGCCATCACAAAGTCAAGCCCTTTTACAAGACTAACAATATGCAGACATTAAAACTGTGATACAAAGGAAACAGCGAGGATTATGCATTTGATTAATCTTTACATTACAATCCTAAAGGGTAGGATATGCTGTTTCGCTCTGCCTGGAAAGCCTTGGCTACTGTGGGCTCTGAAAACTATAGATTTTTTCCACTCGTTAAATTTCCATTAATAAGAAAGTACAATAGACTCTGCAAACATTGCTGCTTTTTCATGCTCTCAATCTCCCTGGGTGATTGTTTCAAAATCCCCTGATCTTGGTAGTGCTACTTAAGGTGATGTCTGTACCAAATGGAAGACGAAGCTCAGGCCAAGAAAGACTCTGCCGGGTTTCTGATGACCTTTTATTATCTTTAATACAAATATGCTGGTCATGTAAAACCAGCTTTCTGGCAAACAAGAACAGCATATAAAATAACCCTGGATCCAATTTCTCATTCCAAGACTCCTCAGCACAGAAGTCTCCCTGCACGACAGCCGCAGATGATAAATGTACTGACTCAGACGAAGCTGAGCTGTACTGAAACAGTCTGGGCTCCTTCAGTCCTCTCCTATTAGGACAAGTTAAATTCAAGCTTAAAACTAAACTGAAGAAAAGATCTGAGCAATCTAAACATGAACACCACCTCTCGGATAACTGAACTCAAAGTCAGCAGAAATAGGCTCAGCTTTTTTGCTGATTTAGCAAGAAAGTCCGGTTTTATTTTAAGGGCTCTTTCAGGGTAGAATTTGAAAAATGAGGCCCTGTCTACCTTACCAGCACCTTGGGGAAGCTGCATGGCCAGTTTCTGCAAACAAGCAGAGTTTTATTTCCCCTGTTCTGTCCAAACTCCCATTTGGTCTCCTCAGCAATATTCCCAGGCATGGTAATTCCACCCAGGGAGCAGCCGCCTCTCGGGGTCCGCATCGGAGCTTTGCGGAATTTCATTATCAAGATCCTCATATTTGAGCCCGTACAAAAACCGAATATTAATACAACAGTCTTGACTTTTTCAAGCAACTGTCCTGAGCCTTCACCAGAAACCCCAGAGGTTGCTTTGGAGAACATCGAAATGCATGAGGAATTGGCAGCGCCGCTGGTGATTTTACCATTAAACCAAGGCTCCACTCCAAGGTTAAGCCACAACATCTGTCTGTCTCCGAATAAGACAGGACTGTTCCTACCTCCCCTTTATTCCCTTCCTTTTTTTATTGCTGGGTTATTTTTCTGCCCATTTGGTGAGCCGAGTCAAGGGATGCCCAAGGAATAAGAGCTTGTAGGAATGGGACCACTTCTTTGTGCAACAACACAATGGTAGATTTTTTTCAGCCTAGCTCAGGAAATCTCACATTTTCGCTTTTCTACGCTGGAACTAGTCAAATAATACTCAAGACCCAACCAGTATTTTCCCTATTATGAGCTTAACTGTATTGATCTACGGAAATAATTTGTGGGGGGCCGCAGAAAAAAAATAATCACAGGATGTTCAATAAAAATCTTTGCAAATAATGGTTCCTGTCTTTGTCTCATCCATCACCTGCCCCTCCCATGGTCCATTCATGATTCAATATCTTAAACTTTTTAAGGAGGCAAGGAATAAAAAAGAAAAGGCATTTCCAATACTTCTCCAAATATAAAACCTACACACAACAAAAACTCAGCTGCATTTATTTCTATCGATCGGGAAGGTATTTACTTCAAGCAGTGAACAAATGTCTCTGCAAACATCAATATTGGTATTAGACTCATAAATGTCGTCTATATTTCATAATGCGAGCAGCAATGACTTTTGGGAATGCTCAGGCCTTCATTCATTCCATCTTCTTATTTATTTTTTTCCTCCCTTCTCTGGAAGGAGGCTGCAGGGCTGCGATATATTTAGTCCCATACTTCTGAGCTCGCTGCCACGGCTGCCAGTGAATATAGATTTAGCCAGTTGGCTCAACCCCGAGCAGAGGCTGTTTCAGGAAACGGATGGTGATTTCAAAGGTTTCAGTGCAGTTTCACTTGGCATTAGGTACATAGTCCCCAGAGGAAATGTAAGAGTCATGATACCGGGTTCTTCCTAACTTTCGGCCTTGGGACGGTGCCTGGATATCTTTGCTCCAGCATCCCAAAGCAAAGGGCGTACAAGAGCTCGTGCATTATTTCCAGCCCAAAAAGGACATGGAGGCTCTAAAATTTAGGCTGCTAAATTTGTGGTCAAGAAATTAAATAGGCACTTCAGTAGCTGCACCAGCTCCAACAGCTTCTATCTTTAGACCAGTGTCTCTCCAAGATTCCATTAATTTTTTCCCCCATTCCTTCCTAATTTACTAAATCAATTCTTGTCTTACAGCATCACATCTGGAGGAATACTGACACAGGTGAGGTGAGTTTTGGGCACGAACTTAAGCAGAAGGAATGAACACTGTCATCCTCGAAGCTGCCCAGGAGGCTGTGTCTATTGGGGGGGTCCCAAGCTTTGCTGGCCCAGCTGGTGGAGACAGACTCTTTGCCACCACTCTTCCGCAGACACTTCAGAAAAGCAGACAGAGTACCATCCCTTTTGTAGAAATAACTCCCAATCTGTTGTTTTAAGAGCTGGATAAATCCCGTCCTCCTAAATGCCCACCACTAAAGCTGCCACTGCCTTTGTCCCAGCCCTATTTTCGAGTTAAATTGCCCGAAGCAGCTTGGGGAAATGCTTGGGACCACAGTGCAGGAGCCCTGCCTCGGCCTGTGCTTCGGTGCCAGTCAGGCATCCGTTATCAGAGTGCTGGAGCTGCAAGGAAGAGCTCCCCTGCACACTTCAGAAGCCGTCAGCCAGAAATGAAGGACTATATTATATTCTTTTGGGCACAAAACCATCTCCTAGGCCAAGAAAGGAAACAAATATGTTAATTCAGAAAAAAAAAAGGGTGTGAGGGGGAAGGAAGAGGGCTCTGTTTTATTTCTTGCATTGCCTCGAGAGAGAAATGCCATCTTTCATCTTCTTTCTCTCTTTCTTTTCTTGGTATTTCCTTGCCCTGCTTTCCTCTGACTTTCTGAAGAATTAGGAACAGCCACGCAAGTATCAGCCTGGCTGTGATGTGTCCCAGGGGAACAGGGATGACACGTGGCCAGCCAGGCTTGAGTTGCAAAGGCCACATCAGGCCACAAGCCAGGCTGATCTAGTTTGTGTCTATCTCAGAAGATACCTGATATGACAGCCTTGCGCTTCACCCAGGCATTGAGAGCCCATGCGCTGACTTCTCCAGGCTCATAAGGGGCTCAGCTTATTAACGACAGTCAAAAACATGGGCAAGAACCAGTTTCAACGTCTGAGAGGCAAGAGAGGGAGCCTAGGGAAGCTTTTCCCCACCAAAAGGTCCTGCAGAGCTCAAGATGCCGAGGGAGGTAGTTCAAGACAGCCCATTCCCTCACCAAGAGAGAACACAAAAACCTGTCTCTGCTTAGCTGCGATTATCCTCTTGAGCAGTCGTGCTCACCAGCTGCAGAGTGGGCTGGTAAGGCGCGTTTGATGTCTGCAAAGTGCTTTGAAATCCCCACATGAAAGGAGCTTGGGAAGCACAAAGTATTATTTTGACAAGGTGTTTCAATAGTTAGCACCAAGCATGGAAATTGAACGGGCCGTGCTCCGACAACACCGCACACACCAAGACGTCCAGCGCTGCAGCTCAGGCTGGTTTCTGACTGGTGCCCAAGGATTCCTCGTCAGGGTCTGGAGACTCTGGGATGTCCATGTCCATGGAAGAGAGAGGATGACCACGGTAACACATAGGAAGTCATGTGCCTTGGTTTCCTTACAGTAAAATGAAAATGATACCATCTTCTTGTAATCTATTTTATACTCCAGCCAAGAATTTTTTAAGCCCTATGACGGCCCTCCCCTCCTCTCATCTCTATCTCCCCAATTGTCCGTATGAGCATATCAGGACACCGAACTTATTACATATTCCTCATACTCAGAACTGGAGAATGACAGCTTTCCAAGACTATATTATGATCATGGAATCACGGAATCT
>VYZM01012932.1:44410-58558 GCA_013398915.1 Dromas ardeola | reverse complement strand
TATTTTTATATATGTATAATTTGACATTTTATGGGTTAAAATTACATGTTAAGGATTAAAAGTTTAAAAGGCAGATTATTTAGGCATCATCTCAGTTTGCTGAGAAAATCAATATAAAAATTCATTCCCCACCTCTAAAGCAGTTAGACATTTACCTTATCTTCTAATATTGACACCAAGTGTCCAAATAGAACAGAATTGAGCCACTTTAGTGCTTTTATTATATTTCACTTTTTAAAGCCCCGTTTTCTGGTAAGAACTTCCAGTTTATACGAAAAGGAGAGGGGGATATTTTAATACCAGGGTTTTTGGATAGGTGAGGGAAGTGTATGTGCTTTATCAGATTGAAAAAACAATTTTATTAATTTGCTGTATTTATGAGTATTACTTCAATTGGTACATGAAGACTCAATAATGGAAAAAGCACAAAAATAGTAACTGTTGTAAATCTTATGAGGCACAAAATTAGTCCCTTATGCCTGCTTTGAATATGCTGGTAAACTATTCCTGAAATAGGGCCACAGACCAGGAGATAAGGAATACAGACTTTTACTGCTGTGCAGAATCTTTCAGTCCTCCTGATCCAAACTCTTCCTTCTCTGGAAAGAATTAGAATCTGTTTCTGGAATGTTGCATGGGCTTGCCTCATTTTTTCATAATAACTCTTTGGTAAGTATTAGCTTCTCTCTTCTTCTTCCTGCCCAGTTGCTCTTCCTGTCAGTAGTTTATTTGTAACCTTATTCTGTAATCTTATTCTGAAATAACCCCTCCTGTTAGTGGAACATTTGCTCAACTCCCCATGAATAACAAGGCTTTCCTGTAATTTGTGGTGAGTTTGTTCAGATATTCATATAGACTGTGAAAGAGAATTCATTTGAATTCTACTTGTTAGTACTGAGTGATAGAATGAAAGCCTCTAATTAAACTTTGTTTTGGATTTACATTTAAAGTTCTACCACAAAAAAACCCCACCCTGCAAGTGAGTACCTGAATCTTCAGGGTGGGGGGGAATGTCAGGGGTGGCCAGACATAATGCTGACCACTTTGTTCTTGTGTGCTGCTGACCAGAGAAACTGTTGTGACAACTGTGTTAGTTCAGTGTACCCATGGAACAGACCTTTAATTATCACTATTATTTTCTGTATGTTTATTGGTGCCTCTCAGAGTACTGTCAGCTGTTGAGAAAGTTAAATATAAAGCTTGAAGTTATGCTCTTGGTTGAGGAATGAGCATGAGAAACATCATGCCAGACACCTTTGAGTTTATTTGGCTCCCATTCGTGTAGAATCTTAAACACCGAGAGAATAATTTACTAATCGTATGACGGCTGCTGTTTTGGCTAACATACGGGTGAGCAAACTAGGAATTGCCTGAGGTAAAACACAGATCTGTTGCTGAATGAAAAAAGCAGGCTTTCATTTTGTGTTGAAGCACTGATAAAACAGCAGTAAAGGAGTCTTTAGCCTGTCCTTTGCCATTAGCACTAGCTGATGAAATACTGGTATGAAGCCTGCTGCAGAATGGATTCTGGAGTTCTTTATGCTGCCTTTATGAACTGTCACGGCTTCAGACTTTTTGTGGAGAAGTCACGCGCAGAAACGCATAGGTTATACACAAACTGACAAGTTGCTTATATGTATCTCTTGAAAAAAGAAAGCCTGCAATGCACTAAGGACTTGATCATAAAGGTCTTTTCCAATCTAAATGATTCTAAGGGACAAAATACTTAAATCCTGGTCAAGCTTTTAATAGTACAAGTCATCACTGAGGAATAACCTGAACAATAGGTCAACTTGACTTGAACTAAGAACTTATGATTCAACTATAGGGGTCATGACAGTTGCTTTCTCTGTGGACTATGCAGAGATTTGGCTGCAGAAGAACCAACGATGGGTGGATTATGCTGGCAATAACTTATATCGTAATTTACCCTGTATTTTCCACGTTTCCTCATATTTACCATGTATTTTCCTGACGCAGGAAGCTGAATCAGGCAGAGATAAACAAGTGGAAAAGGGCAAAGTTAGTTCAGTAAAAGGGGCAGCTCGACAACATTTCATGAAATGGACATGAATATGTTTAAATTAGAAAAAAGAAGGAAGTAAAGTACAAAGTCAGTAAGGTTACAGGATAAATTTCCAATGGGAAGAGCACAGGACAAACAACCTAAATAATTTTAAGATAAAAACTGTTGATTTTTTGAAAAAAATTGCATATGACAAGGCTGCAAGAAAATTACCACAACGTTCTTGTCTAGTTGTGTGTACCAGAGAGAATAACCTTTCTCTTATTCTTATCACCAGGAGCTGGGCTTCTGACTCTTAGTTTAGGGCTGTTTCCATTAGTGTCAAGTGTTTTGCTATTAGGTTACGCTATAGAAACAACTGTTGATTTGTTGTGTTTGTTTTTTTTTTTTTCTGTAACAAAAAATGTAATTAGAATTGAATCAGACCAAAGGGAAGACAAAAAATATTAAAAACAAAGGAAATAAGGAGAGCTGTTCAGAGCTTTTAATAAGCAGCTGGAAAACTTAAAAACTAACATAATAACAATAGTGGAAAAATGAAACCCCTTAGTCTCAGAATACACTTGCAAAATTTCAATAAATTTAGGCAGAAACAGATCGAGACATTTGGATTTCTGTTAACAGTGCTGTACACCAGTATACCTGCAAGCTATTTTGAATTGCTGACAGGAATATTTACATTCATTATCTTCCAGTTTATAATCGAAGAACTAAATGGGTATACTACGTTAACCTGAGAGTGAGTACATTGATTGTGGAGATTTAGAACAATTACAACGTGTGTAAAATATTAGAAACATCAAAGCTTTTGTTATTGGGGCAGAATTGTGATGAGGTATGCCAGTTCACAGCTACAAAATTACTTTTAAATGTAAAGTAGTGTTAAAAAGATTCTATTTTGCAAGTGAAGAGCCTAAGGAAAGAAAACAATTTATTAGTAGAAGGCTGTGTCTTATTTCTTATTTCTCAATATATGTTAAGAATTTAGAATATCCTGAAGGCCTGGAGCTGATAAGCTAACTTTACATCTGTTGAAAACATTCAGGAATAATATCTAAATGAAAATCGTAGGTTCCATGAGTCTATAAAATAGTTGCATGACTTACTTTCTCTTCTAATTTGTTTGCAATCTGGCTTGTGTTTCATGGCCCAGTCGTGTGGTCTTTGTCACCAAACTACAGGAGTTATGCTATTATTTTTCAGGGAGATAAAATGAAGAGTTCCAGCAGCTCATTGTCAGGGTGAAGTAATGGATTACTAAGTGATTTTTTTTGTGTATGAAATATTCAGACTGGGTTATGTCTATTTCAGTAGGCGCCGTGTAGAAGATCTGATGATGGAATTATTTTCTATTGGTTTCTTTCTCTCTGAATTATGCATGAGGTCATACGCCCAAACTAAAAGTACGGAACAAAGAAAAAGCAGCCATTTCTCTCACTGATAACACCGTGGGCTAAATACTGGACACAGTGCTGGCTTCACACTAGAACTTCATGCTTCCCTGTGCTGGACAAAACTACTATCTAGGAGTCCAGAAAACAGTTTGTGTTTTCCACGCAACATTCAGCAGGTCCCGTGTAGTCTGTTGTTCTCCGGTAACTTAACCCAGGAGGAGTAAAAAGAGATGCAGAAAGGAAGAAAAAATGGCAGGGGGAAAGCCAGAAATTTTGACCCATATTAAGACATGGACAGAAATGGGAAAATTTTGCTTACAAAGAGATTTCTTGGAAGGATCTTAGAAGAAAAAGAGACTTGTTGCTTGAGAGAGATAATGGCTATAAGGATGAGTCAGAACCAGTGGACATCCAGCAACTAGAAGTATTTTTTTTTTGGTAAATTTTATCTTAAACTTAGGATAGGGAAGTTTAACTGTAGTCAATATATTCTATACAGATATTTGGGGGAAAAGTTTAATAATAACTTCTTATTTTGAGCCCAGTCTGGTGAACTGTTTACAAATGCCATCTGTCCTGAAGTGACAGTAACAAGCAACATTGTCAAATGACTTAGTGAATGCTCTGAAGTACAATCATTTTTTTTCTTGAATGTTTAAACAGCAAGGTTCAAAACGACTGAGCTATGAATATTTTTATTTATAACCTGTATCACAAAAAATGGCCTGGTTTGTTTTTGATTAGACTGATTGGGGGAATGCCATGAAACACCACTTGGAATAATATTTCATTATTTGTGATACTTAGACTCTGTCCTTTATGTCTGTTTAAAGAGACCATTATACTTTAACACAGTAGTTTACAAATATGAGTTGTACACATAAATGTGATCATGTTTGAAATATATTTTAATAAAGCCAGATTTGGGTCTATGCAAGTAAACAGCTGACGGAAAGAATGCTTACAATTTTCTTTATTTAAGAATCTTTACTGTGACAGTTCTGTCCATTAGAAACAATAATGGATTGGAATATTCAGATGAGAAAAGACTAACTCTCTGGCTGTGTCCTCTGTCTGTACTGTTGTGTATGCTTGTTTCTGGCTTATGTCAATACAGACGTCAGCCAGAACAAATCACCTCCATTGGCTCGTTTCATTACCATATATATATATTACAGCCTTCATCCACACCGCTGCTTCTATGCTGTAAGAATATAAGATCTGGATTTTAAGGACTGACTCTGATTTCTTATTTTCATAGCAGATGATGTCTTTCTAGAAACAATATTATGCTTATCGTTGAATATGCTTATCGTCCATCCTTTATGGCTATAAATAATGACGATATTTAAGAAGCTATGACATGGGATTCTCCTGGATCTGCAAGTACCTGACTTCTGTCTCTTGATGCTAATTAACTGGGCCATGATTTTGTTAGATAAGCCTCTCCCGACTGTAGGCTGTTTGTTTGTGCTGGGGACAGGTGAAATTTTGTTGGTTTTTTTGCCTTCTGAAACATGGATAACTAGTGAGTTCAGGAACTGAGAAATGTAAAGTAGATTGTGTAGATGGGATAGAGGCTGTAAATACTGCTGAAACAATCACTACAGACACAAAGATTTACTTCTTCATGAGAAAACTGTATTGTTCACAGAAATTTTGGGGTACACAGACTAGGAAATCCTAAATCCCCCTTATTGTCATAGATTGCACACCTTTGCCTTGACCAGTTGGATCTTGGGAAAGAAAATGCAATTGCCATTGCACCTCATGTGCGTTCTGAAGACTGAAGATAACATAAAAATATCTCTAAAATCACTGAGGGTCAAATAGGTGCACGCACATGAATTTGGCTTACTTGCAAGCACATTTGAAATCAGAGGCAAGTTTTTCATAGGACGTTGTCAGGCATTCTAAGGAACGTACATCAGCAGTAATATAAGCTCAAGGTAGAGAAAGTGGTATTAAATATGGCATATGTGCATACATCTTAGCTGTGCAAGAGGATATGAGGTAGTAACTGACTGAAAATGCTTGTGTACCTTTATTCTGCTTAATGATAGAACCAGCTGTGTTAATTTTTTTATACTTTGTATATGTAGTTAGAAAATAAGTAGAATGCTTGGGAGGACAGAACTGTTGTAAGTTTTTTGAATGTTGTTCCTGGTTTATACTCTGGTCTATATAAGATACAGATTTTCGTGATTTATACATTGTTTTGCCAGTTACCATTTTTAAGTGACTATTTCTGTTCTTGTGACACTTGACCCTTGGAAAAGTCAAAATCTAATCATTAAATTGGTTTGATCTTTTGATACTTTCATAAAACCTTTTTGCACAAACATAACTGTGTAATTCCATGCAAGAAATATGACAGCAACTGGGACTGCCTGCAAAAATAGCAGCTGAGTAAACTAAAAAGTATCATGAGAAAACAAAAATTGTGTATTCAGAAGAACTGCTTGTTAACGATTGTTGCAAATTTTCATGCTTTTGTGTTTTTGTGCTTTTTGAATGTAATTGAAGACAGCAGCTGAAAATGTTGAATAGAGAGGGGGATAAGCAACTTCCACTCCCTAAAAAAAACCCTTAGTGTAATCACATTTTTTGCCTGTGGCTCCACTTTTTTTTTCCTTCCCCTTCCACTGGATGCATCACATGTTCTATATGATCACTTTACAGATTAAAAAAACCACATAGGGCATGGTGATCATAACAATAAAAACAGTTGCATTTGAAATGTGCATTTTATTTCTGTTCTAAAGCAATTTTGGAACTCTAGTTTATCTTGTTCTGTAATAGGTGGTCCATAATTGTTGGTTCTTATAGGAGGTGGACAAGAGAGCCCCTACAAAGAGTGGGAGTAGAAATTCTGCCTTACCATAATGCTTCACACTATAAGAGGTCTGATACAAGGAACATATGATTTTATTACCAAGAACTACAGAATATGTATATGTCACATTGGCTCTACATTGACTACAGAGAAGCTGAACCGTGGTTAAATGAGGTTTGATCAGTTTTTGAGTGTTGCCACAGGAGTGTCTGAATTTTTGTGGTGCTTCTTTTGCCTTGGTGTTCTTCAGGTTTTTTTTAGATCAGGACTTCCTTTTGGTTCAATTTTTCACTGCGCTCTACCCTCACAATTCACTTTTCTGAGGCTTATAGATACTCTGCAGAGCACGTTGAGTCAGGGGTTTTATCACCTCATTTTATCACATCTCCTTCAGACAGCCAAGTCACTTGATGTTTCCTCCTACTTGTTGCAGACTTCAGACCATTTCAGTGTGTTTTTTTATTATCGCTGAAGTGGATAACTGTTATCTGAATAACAGTTCCTCCCACTGACTATGTAAAACCAATTGCAACTGGTGATGTGCTGAAAAAGATTTTAGGAAGAACTGTCTTAATTTCATCCTTGTGGTACTGCTACATAAGCTTTTTGATCCATTTTGAGCACTAAAGGCAAGTTCGTTGACCAGTTCAACATATAGTTGATATAGTTCTTCATTCTCTAGATAAAATTATGGTGTGAGAACATGTCCTCCAGATGTTCCTCCCTCTAGCTGCCTGCTGTGAATATTCCTGTTACTTGACAGAGCAGGGGTTAGTTATATTTTCAGGGCCTAGGGCAGAGTGAAATGAACAGATAAAATAATATGAAGTACTATGTATTTTACAAACTGAATGGCTGGATGCCCACAGGAGTCTTGTTACTTCCAGCAATATTTCAGAACAATCCACGGAATCATAAAGTTTTGAAAACTTTAATGTAATCTGCAGGAATTCAATAAAAAATACAGGAAAATACTAAACCACGAGTTTAGAAAAAGAGTCTGTGACATTTATACAGGAAAGAATCCAGCAAAGTGCCATGAAGATGATTAAGGTACTGGAGTATCTTTCCCACGAGGAAAGACTGAGAGGACTGGAACTGCTTAACCTAGAGAAGAGAAGCCTCAGTAGGAATCTCATCAATGTGTACAAATACCTGAAAAGAGGTTGCAAAGAAGGCACAGCCAGACTCTTTTCAGTGGTGTCTAGTGACAGGATAAGAGGCAATGGGCACAAATTGAAAAACAGGAGGCTCCCTCTGAACATCTATGCTGCTCAGAGAAGTTGTGTATGCTCCCTCCCTGGAAGTGTTCAAGGCCAGGCTGGATGGGGCTTTGAGCAGCCTGGTCTAGTGGGAGGTGTCCCTGCCCATGGCAGGGGCGTTGGAACTAGATGATATTTAAGGTCCCTTCCAACTCAAACCGTTCTATGATACTATGATCAGGAAATGCTATTTTACTGTGAGGGTGATTGAACACCGGCACAGGTTTCCCAGAGAAGTTGTGGAAGCTCCCTCCTTAGAGATATTCAAAAGCTGTCTGGACGTGGTCCTGGACAAGTGGTAGTAGGTGGCCCTGCTTGAGCAGGGGGTTGAACCATACGAACTCCAGAAGTCTCTTCCAGCCTTAACCATTCTGTGATTTTTTGATTCTACTTCTAAATTATTTCTTCATGAATCATTGTTCAGTATCAATATGCATGTGTTGTCAATATCTGTGAATATCTCTTCTGCCTTTTTTTTGTGAATCTTAGCAGACAGATCTAGCTCACAATTCCTTAGAGAGTTAAGTATCCTGATAAAACCTGAAACACCACAAGGTAGAAACTAAGGGACTTACATATAAGTACTCAGTATATTTGTTAGAGCTCGCTGCACACGCCCTGACCCTCCGTCTGTGCTATAACCACAAAGGGTTGATCTATTATCATAATTGCTTTTCCTTTCAAACTAGCAGCATAAGAGACTGACATTCTCCTCTTCTTTCTTTCTTCAGTCTGGTGAACTTTATAAGGTACAGACCAGTACAAATGTTGCTATTTTATGAGCAGAGGTATTTTTAAACCATTAATTTGTTGTGTCATTTTTCATAGTGTCAAGGTGCTAGGGGAAGGCTACCACATTCTTCATTTCCCTTCTCCCAATCTGGGAGATATAAATAGAATTTCTGACTTGTTTTCACAGCAGCTTTAGTTTGTGTCTGCAAATGATCGTTTCTGTTATTCATTTGTTCATTTTTTCCCCATTGCTACTTAAAAGCGAGCCCCCACACTTCTGTCATCTCCATGTACATCTGACGGGAGATGGAGTATTTTTATTTCAGGCAGATGTTAGTTTTCTGTCATTACACAAAATTGCTCAAAAGCATTTACCTCCCAGAATCTGTTGACAAGAGCAGTTTTCTTAGCTAATTGTCTGTTTTCCGTATCAGTACTGGTAACTATATGGTCTACAATATGTTTGAAGTCACAGCCCTTGCAGAAGACATGATAGTGTCATGGGATGCATCTGATATAAAGGCTGCAGCAAGCACAGTCTTTAACATTTCCTTTTTGACCCTAATTGACTGGTAGTCTTTAGAGCAGGCAAAGGCAGCCTCTAAAAATGATACAGCAGTGATTGATGTTTACGTGTCTGCTGCTGAAACTTCAGAGATACTCCTCAATGAACATTTCACTTTCTGATCTTTCTGTATTTTTAGGGAAGATAGTCCCTTCAGATGGAATGAAAATGTCTTTGACGCATAAAGTTAAAGGTTTCTCTCTCACATAACTGCACTCATGTTCTTCATTCCTCACAATGAGCAAAACTGTAGACAGCTGTAGAGTCTTTCAGAATTTACTCCTTTATATGTGTTACCAACAGGAAAGGAGAGAGTGCTGCCAGTAACTGCTGCCTTTTATCTGAGAGGCTTCATAGAACTTCCACAAAATGTTGGCTCTCTCCAGGGGCAGCTTTGACTACTTCTGGCAAAGTGACTGTAGTACAATGTAGTGGCATTTGAACTCCACTGTACAGAAGGTATGAGGAAAATTAATGTGTAGTTTATAAAAGTAAGGCTGTTCTTTATGTTTTTCCCTTTCCATAGTTATTGGCTTTGTTTCTGAACTATAAGATGAAAAAATAAATCAAAGTATAAATTCATCACAAGGAGAGAAATGAGTTGCTGTTGCAGTTAAAGTTTTTGCATTTGCCAGCCAAAAAAGTGTGTCATATAAATATAACGATGTCAGTGTTAAAAAGGTGATGTGATACAACTACAAAGATCTTTCTAATTGTTCGTAAACAGAAGTTGAGGGATGCAAGCCAGACTAAAACTTTTGCAGAAGAAAAAAATTAAATTCCTTTCTCTTTATGAAAATACAAGAATTACAATCAAACAGTAATGCCTACTTTGTATCATAGAAGAGCCAATGCTATTAAACTGATTTTTGTGATGCAAAAAAGTATATTTGGTGGCAAATCATAACAATTTTTGAGCTGTGCCGTCTTTAGCATGCAGTCCAGGTTTTAAAAAATAAATATATGGCAAAGTCATTCATACTCCAAGTAGGAAAAAGGTTCATAACACAATGTTCACCAAAGAAGCAATGGTCTTCAGTGCTACCAGAATCAGCAGTATTTATTACACAGGCCAAAATAGATAGAGTTATCCTGTTGGCCATATAAAATGTGTATCTTATTCAGGTTAAATGTTTGTCCTCAGTCATAGATATTATTACCATATTACAGGTAGGACAACTTGGTAGTGCTGCAGTTCCGGCAAGTAACAGCTCTATGGTCAACAGACTAATTCAGCTTCGTTGTTGCCAGAGCTACACACTGGCACTACTATCTACAGCTTTTTTCCAGGGGTAAGGCTTTCTATAAGCTTTTTATTTTTTTAATAATGCATAAAATGAAGTAAAATCCTTCAGATAACTTGAAGGAAATAAAAGAAAAGCAAAGACTAAAAAGTACAAATTAATTAAGCCACATGCTGGCAAAACTGAAAAACAAAGCTTTGGGAAAATGAGACACTGAAGATGGAAATTCAGACTTCTGCATTTACACTTTAAGAAACCTTCTGTCAGACTGGCTGTTTAAAGAAAGTTCTCTTGAGTGAATGGAACCTGGAAAGAGTCTGCTCCGCTGGCAGCCGGAAATTAGGACTGTGAATTCTTACTCTAACTGTTATATATGCCCATAAATTATAAATCTTTATATGCTTAGGGAAGGCATATAATCTTACATTCATTACCAGAGTAAGTAGTCCTGAAATTCCACAAGATTGAAAAAAATGAAATTAATATAAATAATTACAAAAAATTAAGGTAAAGGAAATACACTTGCATCTTAAGGCATCTTTTTCACCTCATATATTGGATTCAGAGATAATTAATGCAATAGAATAACTCCTGCTGTAAAATGATAATACTGTAGTGAGAAACACCATACATTCAAATCAGGTTTTAATGCATTCATTTTTCATTCTGTTACAGTTATAATCTTTATAAAGCTTAGTGTGAAATTTCAGTGTCAGGTCTTGTCCTGTTTTATACCACTTGTTTGCATATGCACCTGGAAAAGGCATTGTCACATTTTCTAACTTGCTGATTTCAACAAGAACTTTCAGTTCAGTGTTCACTGCAGTGTTCAGTGCTCTGAAAGCCACATACTCTTTTATCCCAGGAGAGACCTTGCTCAGTTCCCCCTTAGCAACTGAGTACCACTATGCAAATTAGATTATTTCTTACTGTCTCACTTAATAATATCTCTTTTAAAACGCTTTATTTGTTTCTTTTTTTTTTGTTTAAGTCACAGATTTTGCCTCTACTACCACTGAAACTAAAGGTGGAATTTATCTGTTAAATTACATCTGTTAATGTATAGTGTGAACTAGACTATTCCCTTCACAATAAGTGGGGTAGGTGCTTATAAGGTATGATTCATACCATCTCTTTTAGATTACTGCTTTAGAATAAAATGCAGTGCCTCCTGGCAATACCAGTTTTTCTCCATTGACTCTAAAAAGACTGTAGACATCTATCTGGAATGTAGGTGTTGGAATTTAGGCAAGTTAAGTTCCATCTTTATTTATAATATATGCTCGCACACATTCATGTATCTTATAAAATGAAAAAAGAAAGAAAAAAAATCCTTTCTTCCAGTTTTCTGTCAAATCAGAAATGGAGCTTTTGGTTGCATATACAACTGAATGCCATGTGCAAGTAATCATGATCATTAATGGTTACATTGCAAGTAACAACCTCATCATTAAATACATATATGCACACACATACTTATAAAAATTCTCAGTAATTTTTTCATGTCTTCATCATTCTGCAAATATCAGTGTTTCCTAAGATTTATTCTATTTTTAATGTTTAAATATTTAAAAACTTTCTTTAGGCTGTGTAAAAGTTTGGTAACTGTGTATATAATAGGAAATAAAGATGCTTCTGTAGGCAAAATTTCTGTACAGGGAACTACTTGGGAGTAAGTCTTACTGACAGTGCTGTGATGCTTCTGTTTCATTTCATTTTTAAATAGCATTCTTAGAAGCCAACATGGAAGTTTACCTGAGTTCACCATTCTGCAATTTCCTGGACTGCTTTCCATAGGAAAATCCAGGAAGGATTTAGAAACAATACCACAACTTTGCTTTTCAAATGGCTGCTTGTTTGTACCTATGTTGTCTAATTAGCAGGGACATTGTCCATAGTTTGTTTTTTCTGCCCTGTCCCTGTTCTGCTACTACTTCATATACATAATTTGCTTGAATAGTGGTTGGTTGGAGATGGTCACTGTGTGAATCAGAATACCTCTCTCTTGTATCAGCCTACAAGAAACAGAAACCGTGTCCTCTATTCCACTCCTTGATGACTTTTTTTAATATAGCATTGTGCATTTTTTCTGCTAAAGTATAGTACAAAATAGTATTTCAGTTCCAACATTCTAAGTGGTTTGTTTTCATATATTTAGTATAAGAATTGTTGTAAGCTATCTATTAGCTATCTATCACTCCTTTTTGATCCTTAGGATCCTTCATTCCTTGGTACTGGAAAGATGTGACAGTAAATATGCTTCTATAACCCTCCAGTTCTTGGAGCCTCCTATTTATTTTTCTTTGCTGTTTCTGTCAAGCATTGTTGCAACAACTGATGGAAACCCTGAGAGCCTTGAGGACGTAGGAGCATTTCTTATGCTGGATTTTTGTTAGCTCTGCTCTTTATTGGCTGTGGGGCTGTAAGAGTGTGGCTCCAGTGGGACCTTGTTTCCCCAGTCATTGCATGGCAAACTGCTTTCTCTGCGAAGAAAGTAAGTGGAGTAGTCTGTCCGTCTGGGTTGTGTGTGCCCTATCTTCCTTAAGATGATATTTTTAACAATCTGCTATCTATTACTTGGTTTCCTTTACTCCAGTCTGGAGGGATTTCCTGGAGTTTTATTTCTGACAGCATTTCTAAATCCTTGTGCTCCCTAGCCATTTCTCACCAAAAGGATTGAATCTCCCTTTATCTCTCTCATAATCATTGTGAGATTGGAAAGGAGTATTGTACATGAGCTGGTGGGGGGAGAACATTAGGGATACTCTCTTACTGACTGCCAAGCTCTGTTTGCCTCTTGACTTGGTGATTTGCATCCTTTATGAAAAAAATCTTAAAGATGCTCCAGGTAGTGGGAAGTTCAGAAAAGAGTAATTTTAATTTGGCAATGCATGACATCTTTTTTTAATAGACTACAGATCAATTTATAGGAGTAGCAATAGGGGCAATTCTTTCAGTTGCCATCTGATTACACTGTGCAGTGTGCACTGTTGCGCCGTATCCATTGTAATATTACACTTTCCCAAAGGGCCTAAATGACTTGATTTACTAAATGTAAAAGATCATTCTGAAAATATATGTTCTAAGTTCCAGCATGACTTCTAAAAAGGCAGCATGGTCAAGGAAGAGCAATCAGAGTTTGTATTTCCCTGATTACACCAAAGCGACACTTGCTTATTGGAGATGTAGCTTATTGCTAAACTTTTAGCTTGTAATTGTTAGGTAATACCTTACCTATTTCTCGAATTTGTTGGATCAGAGTTTATTTGTATATTTAATTGCTCTGGAAAAAATATTCTTGCTTTTAGACAAAGTGTCAGGCAGTTATTTGAGGACAAAAATTTTCAGAAATTCTCCTTTCTTGCTTTTTTTCTGGGGATTTACACAGAGAATTGCTGGCTCCCAACACTTACCAGCTTTGAAAGAACTGTCAACTTTATACAAAGGGCTTGTTTTCAGTAGGAAAAATAATCCAAGTTAATTAGCATTAAGTAAAGCAGAAAAAATAATGTGGGTACCTGTAACAACAAAGAATATACAGTTAGTCTCTTTCAGTCTTCGGTTCCTAAGTCCTAGGGAAGGTGAAATTGTTTCTGCTTCCAATGCGGTAATCATGGCTGAAGAGAATCACAAGATGAATCTTGCTGAATCATGATGAAATTCCAAATCTTTCTTTGTTGACTTTGTTACTTAAATTGAGTATATTTGGTATTTTTGTCTTCCTTGTCATAAAATGAGCCTTTGTCTCTGAAGAGACAACAGTCCCTGAGAGGACCCTATCCTTGGGCCTGTGTCTGAGGACTGCTCATTATCCTCTGAGGGGCTGAGGAAAATTCACAGCATGAACAGAGTAAGAAAGGCACATAATGGAGGTATAACTGTTCATATACACATAAGGAAGTCATGACTTCCTGTGTTATCTGCAATATCACTTTATCTCTAGCCACAGTCATTTGGGAGTGTTTATCTTCCAGATTGTATTTTCTTCCACAACGACACAGAAGACTGAAGGTGCCATCAGAGCTCCCTAAGGGATGGGGAGCCAAAGGTCCGGCACAGTAACAGTTCAGCCAGATGCAGGGTAGCTGG
>VYZM01012932.1:26352-44390 GCA_013398915.1 Dromas ardeola | reverse complement strand
GGCACGCCCAGGCACTGGGCACCTCCTTGGGGATAGACCAAGGTTGGGCCAGGCCATGGGTCCACTTGGCAGGGCCCATGGCTGGGCAGGGCAGGGCTCTGGGCAGCTGGAGACCAGCACTTCTGCAGCATTGCTGGGGCAGGAACTGATGATGCTGGGGGCTGCAACGAAAGGGAGCCCTGGGGGACCTGGGCAGGGACAAGAAGGTCATTCGTTCATGAATTTGGTCTAATAATTTTGTAAATCTGATTGGTTGGATTGTCTCTGCCATGAGTCTAATTAGGCTGTATTCCTCCAAAGTGAGAGGGACCTACAACTTAACTAAAATTTTGTGTGGTTTCCAGGTAAGGGCATGTGAATTCTTCCATGTCTTGACAAATCCTTAATTTGTTGCTCTGATCATTTGGAGTTGCTACAGGCTTTTATAGGTTTCACAGTACAAGGAGTCTAGATTCAATATTAAGTGATGTAACTCCAATAATATTTGGCAAATTTAGTCTCAGCTCTCTCCTCATTTCTCTCCAGCTAGCAGCAGTAATGAGGTTCCATTGTGTCAGTGAAGAAGTTGTATCATTCATGGAATTTTTCATGTCAGTGTAAACTCTCACTCTCTGGATTTTAGTGGTAATTGTGCTACCATAAATAACATATGTGTCTTTGTTATGGTAAGCTAATGATATGACCAATTAAAGCTGAACTTGAGTCAAACAATAAAGTGATTACTTATGGTCAGTAAGGTACTTGTTCTACTTAATTCGTTATACAATTAACAAGGTACGTTCTTCTCTAAATTTTTTATACTGAATCAGGTAACAGTTACTGGTAACAGCTAGACAGTAGTCTAGGTTATTGCCTGAGTCAGAACTTAATGTGTGCTAAAGAGGAAATAGAAGGAAAACAATGTTATGATTTTATGAAATGCCTGTGCATCGCTTATTAGATTTACTGTGCGCTTATTAGGCTTATCTGTATCATGATAATGTCTCTCACTCCTGTTGACATGGTGTTTTCTTCTTGCAAGTTAAAGACTGCATGCTTAATTAATTTTTATAATAGCTACGATAAAAATGACAAGGTTTTTAAATCAATGTGTTAATCACAATACCTTTGGCAAAGTGTCATTGGGCACACTTTCACTTACAGAACAGAAATGTGAAGCTTTTTTTTCTACACGTTCTTACTCTATGCTGAATTCAAAGAAAGTTTTAAAGTCTTTGTACTGCCTTACCTCTAATCTTGGAAGCAAGTATGACTTCACAGAAAAAATTCTTTAGTATTGGTAGCACAAATACTGGTCCCAAAATGTTTTAAAAGGTGTCTACTACTACTTTGTGGGCATAGTCTTGTTCTAAATGTTTGTCAAGGTTTTTTGCTTCCCTGCAATTGCTGTTTAGGTCTCATGGTTACTCGGACTCGGTGAACATTAAACATCTTTTTGTATGTATTTTTTTGTAATTCTAGGCTCTAGAATGAAAGGATAGTTCATAAACCAAAGCTAATATACTTTTTTTGATTTTTCTGTGCCCAGCAACAATGAGCTGATGATATAAGCAACAGTTTTCCAATTAGTTACACAGCAAATAAATCTTTTACCTAGTAACATTTTTTTTCTTAATACCCCTCAAATTCTTGACTTAATAGTTTCTATTGTTGAAAAGAGCAAGAATTAGAAAACAGCAGGCATGGAAAAGGTCTGGTTCTTACATTCATTTTACTCTTGGTCTTGAAAAACTTGAATGATGTTATTGACATTTATCTTATGAATTGTCATCGTACCTAGGAACCTATTTAATAATTTCAACAATACGGTGTTTCCTAACATAAATAGAACAACTTTATTGATATAAAACCTTATCATAGTAGCATAAATAGATGACAAAGATGTAAAAAACTTTTCTACTTTACACAATTTTCATGGCAAGATTGGATCTATTTGACTTATGGTTGAGGTTGCCAATTGCAGAATCTGGAGGGCACCGGTAAAAAAATATTATGGCTTTAAAGATGATTCCAAACCTGGTATCATTACTCTGCTTTCCTCATCATTTCTTTATTTTCTTTTTTTTTCTGGTCCATCTGTTTAATTTATTGATACTTTCTTTTTTTTCTTTTTTTTTTTTTTTTTCTGCCAGGACCCTCACTAAGGCATTATTCAAAGCTTCAAAATATTTGCACTTGCAAACTAAGTCTCGCATATGCATTTGCAGTGAAGGATACTTTCTTCAGCTGGACTTTCATGATTCAGCATCAGCCAGTTTCTAATTAGGTAGCAAGATAAACCGTTCTTGCTTTAAAAGAGAGTACTGTTCGGGCTGAACTTAATTGTGGGTGGCATTTGCTTAGTGGTTGGGGGTTTTGTCTTATTTATTAATTTATTTATTTTCCTTATACGTGTCCAGAATTAAGGTCAATTTGTATTATTTTGATATTTCTTAATTGAGGATTTTGGGAAGAAGGATAATTTAATAAAGTGGAAGCTATTAAAATACCAAAGGACTGAGAATTCTAGAAATAATAAAGATCAACAGTCCCCAGAATGCTTTTAGGGAGGTCTAGACATTCATGGACATGAAGGATGACAGTAATTTACAGTTTCTTTTTGATAATGCACCTTTATGACTATTTACCAGTCACCACATATGGCAACGGTTCACCAGCCACCATTTAAAAAAGGTTACTGTTCTCCTGGAAAATTGAAGACTAACCACATATACACAAAATAAGGGATAACGTATTAAGTACTTTGCATGGCCTGACAGTATGTTAAAGCTAGATCTTACTTTTGGACAGAATTACTGGCGACTTTTAAAAACAGTTATCCCATGAATAATATTTAAGTTACTAGCATGGGCTTTTAAATATCAGAATATATGATTCGGTTGAAAAAAAATAGAAGTTACATTTTTAATACAAAGGGAAAATATAAAAGGAGACTTGATCTATTCAATGAATGGAAGAAGAAACCATTTCTCAACTTGAACTCCTTTCTTGCCACTTTTCTTTCCACATGAATCCTGCTGAGAGGTGGGAATTGTACCATTCTTATATTTCGTCTGTTTCCATTAACCACCTTGCTCCATGTTCTTTTGGTAAATGAGGATACTATAGATGTTATATTCCTATTGCTTAGCTAACTCCCTTTTTCTTATCTTTTTGTAACTTTTGAAATGAAACTTTATGAATAGCTGATTTCTGCTTCATATGAAAGAATTACAGCAAGAACCATCACCTTTCTCTTCAACCTGAAATATGCCTAAGCCTGCCTGTGCAAGACTGAGTTCTTTAACTGTCAACACCGAGTGGTTGTGTATTGTGAGAGGTGCTCTCAGAGTAGAATGCTTTTTCCCTCCATTGCATCTTGTTCACTCCGTTGTTTGCTTGCATGTTTTTTCTACACGCTGTAACAGTGAGTCAGTGTCTACTAAAGAGCGTAAGTGCTTCTGGTAACTTCTGCTTTTTTAATAAAGTAGGAAGCTGTCTATAACAATTTCTTTATCACTGCTCATGTCTCAAAAAGTCTATAAAAGAGGGTATCCTGAACCATTTTGCCAAGTGGAGGTGCAGAAGCTTTGAAGTGTTACAGAAGCTTTGAAGTGTTACAGTTTTCAGTCAAAACAACAGTATATTCTTCTGCTCAAGAGACTTAGAATATCTTCTTTTCTCAATCTGTTCAAAGCTGTGAAGTAGAAAATACACTTAGACATTCTTTAAAATACTTGTGTTGACTTTGTGCAACCTGTACAACAGAGAGGTTTCAGAGAAATAAGAACAGTACTGACACAATGAATTAAAGACAGGAGACCATCCTTTGCGTGGCCAATAATGAAGAATCATATATTTAGGAATTAAAAGCTTCTTTGATATCCTTGGGTTATGTAACACATAGAAAATCAGCGAAACATGTATCTTTACCAAATTGTGAAAAATGTTAACAGTACAAAAAAATACAAAAAACTGATAAGAGTGAACCTCATAGGTTAGGCTATGGTAGACCAGACATAATTTTACAGCAAAACCACAGGCACCACCATTTAGAAAGCTTCTACAGAATAGCAATTTATCAATTTGATAAATGAAATAAAAAGTTAACCAAGTCTAAATAACCTGAAGTGCATTTAGTGTGTCTGTGGGGGAAAAAAAAAACAAAACAAAAAAATTGCAGTCATAAAGATTCAACCAGGGAGGACAAAACATGGAGGGGGAAGAGGGTGCTGGAATTCAATACATTCATAATCTACCTTGCAGTCATGAAACCAAATTTGTTTTGTCTGTGTATTCTACACAAATATTTGCTTATTCAAACTACCTGAAATACTCACAATAGTATATTAAAATCACTAGAGTGAGCAAAAGTACAAAGACGCGAATGCAATTTCATTATCACACAGACATTATTTGGAAGAAAAAAGACAGGCTTTCCACACTGAAGCTAATGGTCCTCTCTAATAGCAGGGGTAACGGGACTGCAAAGCTACCGATACAGACATTGCAAATAGGTACTTGCTGTATAGCTCAGACTCCCTCTGACACAATAGGTGCCAGTGTATATTGCTGAAGGATTAATCATAATATTTATATATAATTAACTGTTAGAGGAAAACATATCATGCCAGATCTGACAGCATAAGAGAGGTGAGGCTGCTGCAGTTCCATGTCCCATGTTCAACCAGTAGTGAGGCTGAAGACGTATTCCTGGTAAGCACACGCACAGAGATACACCATGTATATACATGTACACATGCATACATGCCTGGCCACACAGATCACAGGCAGACACACAGGGCACTCGTGAACACAGACAACACCAATAGCCTCACCCTGCTCCCCTCTCTGTGGCTGAGCAGTGTGGAGGTCCACTAATGAGAATATGTATCTCTCTCTCTCCACACTGTATGTATGTATTATATACTTATACATATGTCTATAAGTGCACTTACATGTATGTGCACTTATAGACATATGTATAAGTATATAATATATATACATATGTACAATGTGGATGCCTCCAGGAGCTGGGCTCAGACACTGCAGCAGTCTGCCCAGCAGCTGTCCCTGGATCCCAGTTTTCCCAGTTGCTGGCATTTGGGCATATGAGCCCCTGTGGTTGCAACCCCACTCCAGCTGCTGGTACAGACCATCTGACTGGTCTGTACTGGTGCACACACAAATGTGTGCACACGCACATAGACACACAGAATTGTCCAGGATTCCCCAGGTCCCATAGCGAACCCGTAGCTGGTTCTCTGCGTTAAATTTATTGTCCTAAGCCACATCAGAATGCTACAGTCTGCTGACTAAGTGGCATAGACAAAAGGTGACTTGATATGTTGCAAATACTTCTAAAACTATTAAAATTATTGCTGAAGACAAATGAGCTAATACCTTCTGACAGAAAAAAAGAATGAATTAAAACCCGTTGTTCAGAACTTTTGGTTTTGTTGCTTATCCTCTTCTTAAAACTCTGAATACTGACACAGATCAGACTGTAAATTTAACAGAAGTTTCCCTGAATGGTAACTCTGGCTGTATTAGTATTTTAATTATCTTGATCTGCGTTCTTTATATTTTAATACAAACTTTCCTTACTTGTATTGCTGTTGCAGCAGATCAATGCTTTGTCATGGCTTCTGTTGCATAGCTGCCGTTCCTTATTAATGAAAATATAAACTGTTCTCAACTCACACGGACATCCATTTTGTTAACTTGAAGAACGCTGAATTTCCAGTTTGCCAAAAGACCTTAAATGCAGATTGTGTGTTTCACAAACAGGCATAATGGTTGCATTGCTGCAAGGGGAAGGGTTTACAGTTGGAGATCAATTGCTTTCATGGTGCTCACTTGCCCTGGACAGGGAGATAGAAAGACACGGGTTGACTTACCTCCCGTAGATCTTTCAGATTTTACAACTCTGTAGGCTGGCATGTTAGGTAAAATGGAAACCTGAACCCAGAGTTTCACTCTTAGTCCTTCTTCATCATTCCTTGACCAGAGAAAAAATGCTGTATAGCAGCATGGCACTCTAATCCTCTTCAGTTTATAACATCTGTGCAGCATCAGGAGGATGGACTAGGGACTCAGCAAGTTTAGATTTAAGACAGATCTAAAGTGAATGTTGCTCTCCCCCTTTTCCCCCAGATATTTCTTGACAGAATATGTAGGTTCTCCAATCCTGTGACACACTTCCAGCCAGTCAATCACCCAAAACCTTTCCTCTTTAACCTCTGTTCTGGTCTTACCTTTTGATTTCTTTTATTGGCACACTTCATACCATTCACCAGATAGCCCTTGAAGGCGTAACTTGAACTCCTCCTTCCTGAAAAAAATCACAGAGATCAGTGTCTTGGCTCGCTCATCCATATTAGCTGTGAGTTAAAAACCAGCTTGGATTGTATGAATGTGATATGACAATCAAAATGAGCGAGACTAATCATATAGACAAGTCTCACAGTGCAGGAAGTTTGCAGGGAGCATCTATTCCAGTCTCTTGGTTTTGATTAGGGATTGAATGTGTGCAGGCAAGTTCTTTAACATTGCATTTCTGTTTATTTGGTTGAAGCCAAACTGATTATTCTGTAATTCTGCATATAGCCTAGAACTAAGAACAGATGTAAAAGAACATCATGCAAGTGGGGTGCAGCGTAGTATCCTGCTACTCAAAAGGAAGAAGGAGGTGGCAATCAGCCCCGGGACAAAAGCAATTTGTCTCAGTGCAGAGGGAAGCACTTATCCTCCTGCATTTTTTAGTGGAATGCTTTGTATTTTACCTGCTCTGTTCCTTTCAGTCTCTGTATGGAGGCTGTGTTTACAGAATGGTGTTGCCTCTGCACGTGCTGACTAGAATAGACATCATAATTCTGCCTTGCCATTATGCAGGTAAAATGCACACATGTGAGGGAAGTCATCTTTGTGGGCTGAATTAGGAGCCTGAATCCTTCATTCCACTCTTTCTTCACCCAGATTGCCAGAGCAGAAGGGAACTGCATCCTCATCCTTACCTTGTGAAACCAGTACACTGCATTGTCTCTGTGACCTAAGGGAGGATCTGAGGCCCCACCGATCCTTACAAGTGAATCAACATGCAAGGAATGCCAGAATCTGTACATCTACTGCTTATTTCCTTTATTTTCTTATTTTCCACTGTGCTCATATCTCTTACCTACCAAAGTTCCCTCCACAGATTAATACTGCTACAGCATACCTAAACTGTTGCATCAAACACCTGCAATCTGTTGTTACCCCAAAGAGTTTTCTGGCATGCAGTAAGATACTGGTAAACACACAATTCTTGAGCCCTTCAAAGCACGAGGAGCATGTCACAGATACTTTAACACAGGCCCAGAGCATGCATAATATTTCTGCATAAAGTGAATTTTAGTATGTTCAACCAAAAACTTAAGTGGTTACCTAATCGTCAGAAAAAATCGAAGCATATATCCTGTCTGACAGTCACAATCAACCATTACAGAATTTAGATATTCATTACCTGAAAAAAAAGTAAAAGAAATTGAAAACAAATACAAAAATGTTTAATAATTTAAACATAGCCAACTACATGCTATTGAAGTTTTTCTTATGTTTACAATGTCATAAACTGCATGTGCGATCTTGTTTTCATTTAAAGAACTATGAGTGTAATTTGGTCTCCTAATGTTACTGGGAAGCTGTATGAACAGATGCCTTGGAACGTTATGTTGCTATGGGAGAAATTTAGCAATAAAAAATAGAAGGTATCCTGGAACAAATAGAAAACATATTTTGTCTGCATTGAAGTCCCGAAAGGTAGTGAATATTGGAGATGACCACACTTGTATGCAAGCCTATATTTATGTTTGCCAGTGTGAAGATTGTAACTTCTTTTGTGAATGTGCTGTGCTGATCAACAGTATCATATTTATAATATGATTTTAGCTTAAATATGGGTTATTCTATTATGCTTTATTTTCTCAATTTTTTTGAATTGTTAGTGATCCTATTGATTGTTATTTTCCATCTCAATATAGCACATTCTTTCCTTTAACTTCTTTTCCCTTTCCACTTTCCTTCCCCGCTCTGTTTCACTTTTCTTTCTGTGCTGAAAAAAAAGTTGTGGATTCAATATTCAAATATGGACTCAATATTTAAATACGTACCAAATGTAAAATGAGACAATCAGACAATGCACTGTATAATCTTCTTCCTTTCCAGGAATAGAAAACTGGCAATGATGCTCAGTTTTTGAGAACCAATTTCTCAAGAAAAAGGGGTGAGCAAATTATCTTTCTCAATATTCTTCTACATATTCTCAATACTCTTCCTACAGAGAAAGTTGCATATTTCCATACCCTATGTGAATAAGAATACTCATATATTCAAAAATATGTGGAATATAATATCTAAGGTATGAGAGGTTGATGTATATCACAACTTCATAACTGATGTTAAGTTCAGTAAATAAAAGCAACAGTTCTCCATGCAGATATTAAAAAAAAAACAAAAGTAAACTTCTGCAGTGAGGTGATTGCAGTTTGAAGCAGACATTCACAAAAGGACTCCCAGTCACTTTTTTATAATTGTAGCTAAGCTTTCTTGAATTATATTTTACTCAGTCTACATTCAAAACTAGCACAAAACCAAAGTTGCAGAAAGTGATTTCTGCATAATTTATATATAAAACTCCCACGCTTTTATATATATATTAGATGTATGTGGGTGTGTATGTCTATCTATATATATATATATCTGTTAAATTGTCTACGTGTGGGTAGGTGTATATATTCACACTATCAGACTATTCATCTCATATATATAAATATATATAAAATGAAAATATTTAATGACTAAATCTTATTAAGTTGTTAGAATAATTGTACTTAGCTCCTTTTTTAATGACTTTTTGTTTTGATTAAACTGTGCTGGAAATCTTTATAAAAATTGGGGAATGCTTTTCCAAATGCCTGTAGATTTTCAGTCATGATTTTTACTTTGTAGTGGAGTATACTTATCTACAAGAATAAATTAGTCATGACTGCGTGGCATTCAGAAAGGTTTGGGCTCTAAAATTGGCCATTTCCACCTGAGGACACAAATGAGCAAGGAAGGATGCCAGTAAAGAAATGCGTGTTGCAGCTGAACAGAAATAGATATAAAAATGGCTCGTAAGCGTTAGCTGTGGACGCATGCTGCTACATTCCTCAAGCAGAGCAGTTGTTTATCTTCAGGAGGGAGATCTGAAGAGTGGGTTTACTTGCCCACATCAGACACTTCAGAGAACTTTGTAATGGAGTCCTGAGATACCATCCAGCAGACCAACCTTACAGCAAAAGATAATTTCAAACATTTTCCGACAATGTCACCGGAGAAGCAGAACTCCCCTTCCTCAGAATCACAAAGGACAAAAAATGAACACAAACATTTGAATTCAAATAGTTCCCCATATCTATTAAATACAGAAGTATATAGTATTTCATATCTTTTCGGTAGCACATTTTCTCTCACTGGGAATTGCAGTGCAAATTGTCTAACTATGAACTTATATTTTCTATTCTGTCTCTACAGTTATTTGCAATAAAAGCAAAATCTACTACCAAACATTTCATCATTAATGATGCATTGCCATTTTTACTAATGGAATAAAAACTATAATCATCTGATGAAAACCACCTCCCATGTGAAGCTAATTTAACATCATTTTGAAGAATCCAAGGGGAGAAATTATGCAAAATAGTAGGACAGTAAAACATTAAACGTTTTCATGATAGAATTTTTTAGTTAGTTTTTTCATAAGAACAGGATATATCCACCTCCAAAATAAAGCTTTTTTTATATTGCCAAGCTCCAATAACTTCCTTCTGCACTTTTTTTCTGACCTCCTCTTGCCTTAATCAGGTGTTGGTTTCTGGAACATAAACAGTAGTCTTTTCTCCTTCATGTCCTGTTTTAATACAGTCAGTTTTAACACTGCAAATCTCCATTTATAGATATAATTTTTCTAGATATTATTTATGCATGTAAATAACAAAATATTCTGTAGATGCATAAAAACTAAATATTTCTGTATATCTGGTACATGTATGCTTAAATATTTTTTTTCTTGACTAGCTAAGACTAGAGTTGGATTTAAAAAAAAAATTTCCCAAAAAGTATTATCAATGAACACAGAGCATAAACCAGACCACCTGCATAAGGAAGGGAAAGGCGATCATTTGAATATTGTTACTTAATAATTCATCTTAGGGAGACGACTAACGAATGAGAGTTGACATTTTTTATTGCTATATAAACACAAAGAGGTTACTATCTAAGTAACAAGAAATAATAGGATAAGGCAAACTGAGTGAGGAGGACGTAGAAAGTCCTTTAACAGACTCTTTAACACTATGAATTGCATGGGAGATGAAATTTTGGGGAATTTTAATGGCTATAGAGTAGCTACTTTTATTATTTTTATTTTTTTTAATTTTTTAAATTATTTTTAATTCCAGAAACTTAAAGCTGTGTTGATGAAGATTCTGAGTATAGACCAAAAAAAGAGGTCGCTATGTGGCAGTGGTTCCACATAGAGCTCCTTGACCCATTGTCAGGAAAGAAAAAAGTAGATAGAAGACCAGGTACATCATAATGAATGTATCACTATACACAAACTAGTTAAATTAGATTTCCATTAAAGTTAACTGTGTGAGACAACTGCAACTATAAGGTAAAGATAAGTTCAATCCCTTTAGGCATCCTTTAAGCAAATGTTTGCAGTGACTCAGGGTTTTTAATATTGTAAATTTGGACTACCTCCAAAGCAAAGGAACTTTCTGTATTTCTCACATGATTGTACAGGTGCATCCACTGAATAATATGCAAAAAAAAATCAAGCTTTTTTTCTAGACACCAAAATGAATATGCTACCTGTTTGTGCCTCAACTCAGGTCACACTGAGATAATTATGGTGTTATAAAAATGAGCCAAAATTGCATGCTCAAACTGCATGCATGCTTGCACAAGCATATATGCATTATAAAATAGCGTGTATTTGTATTTGGAATACTTCCTGTTAGTGGAAGTAGCATCATTGCTCTGCTCTGCTGAACAGATAAAAGGATTTGCCACTAATCCAGCAGTCCCTACCCTGTTTACCCATCCACTCACTTGATACTCTAAACTACTTTCACCTGAATCTGCTGGGAGAATGCACTGGCCGAGGAGCAAAATGAATACCATGTTCCGCGGTGGGGTACCCTCAGTGTTTCCATACCTCTCACCTATTTATCATCCCTTCTGTTGAAAGTTACCCTTAGCTTTCCCTCAGACAACTTTCTAGCCAACTTTTCTGGCACGGCTGAAGAAGAGGAAAGTATCTGGCTTAGAAGCTGAGGACTATGTATGTAATGCCTAGTTTATGGTTAAATAACAAGGGAAAAAAGTGAGCTAGATAGGTCTGACAGCATGATAAATGCATTAAACAGCATATTTTCAAACTCTTCATAGTGATGAAATGCAGATTCTACTGAAGAAGAGAAAAATAAGAAGGGTTTTCTCCCCTCATCTGATTAAAAATGTATTCAGTAGACTGCATGAACCACATTTTGGGAGGATCCCAGCTCTCCTTAAGGCTTACAACATCACTACCTTTACGTAATTCTAAGAAATTAAAGCTAGCTGTGCTAATCATTAGAGCTGTGTTTTATTAAAAACCAGCAGGTAATCAGGTGGATTTACTTAACAGGTGAATCTCATTAACATAGCATGTGGGAACAATTTGATCTACTGCTATTTTTTCTGCATTATGGATTTAGCTATAAAGCCCATTTTTCCTATTTATCTATATATCTATTTATGAATAGCATACAGATAAACTAGATGTTGCTGCTACAGAATATAAGAGTGCACTTTCTAATGCGTTATGGTTTTCTTTCTTTTAAAACTTGTGTCTTTTAATGTTTATGAGGAAAAAAAAACAGGTAAAGAGCTTTTTTTAAGAAAAAATAAATCAGTATTATGTGTTTCTAGTGTGATTAGTTCTATAAACAACTGAAATAGAGCATGTTAGGAAGGGAACTATTTTTATTTTTTTTTTATGCAGAGGAATCTGGTATGGGCTGAGGGTAGAACTTGTTGCCATTCAAATAGGGTGATTCAAGGAAATATTGATAATTTGCTACAGTAAATTTAAAGGGCTGCTAATCTAATTTGATGGTTTTATGCCTTTTTTGCAGTTTGAGATCATTATATAAGATAAAACATGGCTTGGAATTGGGATAAGAATGTAGTCCCCTTCTAGCTCTTTTGAAACCTGAACAGTTTTATTTGTTGCCTCAACTTTCTACATTGAAGATTTAATTTAACACACATTTACAAAAGGAAGTAGTGGTTTGGTTTGCATGGTTTCTTTTGTTTGTATACTCTTTAGGAAAAGTATAATTGTTATTCTCTTATTCTTTAAAAAATTGGAAGGACTTGTTGGTACCACACATGCATTCTGGAAATATTAATAAAACTACAGATCTATACAAATGCTTTAGTGGATTTAGTGGTAGAGATGAAAACACAAAAGCGTTATGCCTGAAGAACTAAATCAGGGGCAAATAAAGCAGCCTAAATGTGCGTCTTGTTTTCACACCTCCACGTTGAAATGAGGGAGGAGAAAGAATTATAAGAATTTGAGAATGGAAAGAGGAACTTTAAAACTAGATATTTCAGTAGGGCCAACTGCCTTTTCCTAGTTCAAGTTTGTGGCATTCTTAGATGTAGGAGTTGACAAGCATTGTCCACTCAGACCGGAAGACCTTGAGAACTTAAATTGGATTAAGTTTACTAGTATATAGTGTAGGGCAAATACAAATAATATTTGTTGCAAACTGGGATTTTATTTGCCAAATATGGTTTGTGTCATATATCAAGGTAAAGCTGAGTGACCATATTTGCTGTACGTAGTGTAACAGAGAAAAGATCTATTGAAATTAAATATCACAAGCAGAATAACTAAAATCAGGTGAAATTTGGTTACAGATAAACTGGAAATGAAAATAAGAGAGTAATTTTCTAGTCTGGGTAGTTGTTGCTTGAGTTAGTGCTCAGAGCTATGAAAGGTTTTTATCTTTTGTTCACTTTCCTGCTCTACTATTAAACAAAAAATCTTTTGAAATATAGAGTAGGATCTGTATCTGGTTCTGTCAAATTGCAACACCAAAACATATGACTATAGAAGAGTATATTGATATTTGAGAGCAATCTCTTTAAAGAGTTGGCTATCTTTACAGAGAAAGTAACAAGCAATTTTAGATCCTGGTCATCTCTAAGTCTTCTGCAAATTCTTTTACATATATATATACATATATATAACATAAATACTGTTTATAAAATATTTACTTTATATNTTTATGTACTATATATTGCATATAATTTGTGTACTTTATATACTATACATATAGAATACTGTATACAATATATATTATAATGTATATAATACATGTATATATATTGCACACACACACACATAAATATCTGTATAAACACATATATTTTAAGAGCATACTGATATTCCTGACATTGAAGTGCCTCAAATAAAGTTGTTTCATCCAATTATATTAACCTGGGAGCAGTATTGCCAGCTTTGGCACTGACAAATTTGGTTTGGAGCCAAGTGTGTTTTACAAATATAATTGTAAATAAATAATCAGCTGGGAAACAAGTACCAGTGATTTTTAAGACCTGATTTTATTCTCCTCTCACCTGCAGTTATCCTTATGGTTTCTGAAGAGTTTACATGCCCAAACCTTTTGACTAGCTCAATGGAAATAATTTTAAAGTATCTAACACAGTGT
This sequence comes from Dromas ardeola, assembly GCA_013398915.1. Lineage (NCBI taxonomy): Eukaryota > Metazoa > Chordata > Aves > Charadriiformes > Dromadidae > Dromas > Dromas ardeola. Next base: position 30,600 of record VYZM01012932.1, on the reverse strand, counting down.
GCCAATATGAGAATGCTCTCTCCTTTGTTTATCTAATACTCATTTGCTTAAATGATAAGTAACTGATTGCTGTTTCTGTTGCAGTACAAGGCTTGAATTTCTGGGCAAAACTTCCTTTATTTTTATAATTCTTTTTTTTGAGTTATCAGAGATGTAAAGTTAATACCAAACGATTGAAGCAGGAATAGTGTGAAGGAGGGCAGGAGTTCATGTGCATTGTTATACGTTATGTGCCTAATACTGTGCTATAAAACTTTCTGTCACAGTGACCTTCACATTCTGCCATACTGAAGGGAATTACTCCCCATAAGGCAATGGCATCTCTTTCTCAGTTTCCTCCAGACTGTCACATTCAGAGCACTTTTCCAAACTTCTTGATTCTGAATCAGATTATTGATGAGTATTTACATAAATCTTTTTGAAGTTAGCACTTCAGTATCTAAATCTGTGGGTTTTGTCTCCCTTCTAGCCGTGATGATGCTGGACAGAGTTGGTATTCTTGTGTGCACTTAGGGCCTCTAGCAGTAATTGCTTATGAAAACATTTTGCCTCAAACACCTTATGTGAGATGGTGGCCTTGCATTAAATGTTTCTGGGGTAAGCTTCACTGAAAATGGTTTTATTTTTTCTGTGAACTGGATCATTTGAGGAAAGTATTGCAATTCTGCAGGCACTGGGAGGCTGTAGGGGATTTACGCTTTCTACCAAGGATTTGAAAGAAGCAGGATACAGCTTACGGACTTACTGCTAAAAATACGAGCTCTAAGACTGAAAGAAATTTCCTGATGTTTGTACTGATTAGAGTTTCACAAAAATAAAACTTGCAAAGCTCCAACCTATGTTAAACATTTTCTATTCAGATGGTTTGGGATGAATAGACCCTTTCCTACGTTTGCTGCCCCTTATTGTACTCAGAAACTTTCATGACCTAAGAGGAAAAAAACTTGAAAAGACAACAGATTGGGTCACTGCTAGAGTAATAAGGAAAAAAAATATTTGAATGCCACCACAGAGGACAGGGTTCTATACCTGTATATCATGCTGGAAAAGCCTTCTGTAGGTCATCACCTGTTTTCTGCAGTTCACAGCCTGTTGGCCTAGCTGGGCTTGTGGAAAATTTGTATGCTTATACCTCTGCAAATAAAATGAGAGCTTAACGTTTTATACACTACTCAGTGCTCCGAAATACAGATCCTTCAAATGAGTTCTGGCCTAATCTCTCATGCCTAGATCCTTAAACATATTTTGGCAGCAAACAATGAAGTAGAAAAATACTTAAATTTCGTCATTTTAGAAGGACCTGTAACTTTTGTGTCTTTAGACCCATCTGCAAAATGGACATCATCATGTTATGTCATATCACAAAAGCATTCAGTTGGGAATGTGGGTTTTGGGGTTTTTTTTGAGCATGATTTAACAACATAGAAAATAATAAGATCTGAGGCTTGCAAACTGAAGCAGGAGAAAATCAGTAAAGTTACTATTAACTGACAACTATCCTTCTGATGTGTTGGACTACTGTGGTTATGGAATAAAATTTGCATCCTAATACTTATGCAGAAGGGAATAAGATCAAGACTGTACTCTGCGTAGTTAATTTTAAAACTTTGTGTTCTCAAAAGTGCTATTGTATGTAACTGTATACATAGCATAGGATGAACGCTACAGATACGGATAAATACATGCACTTGGATCAAGCTTCTTTTGTACTGCTACTTCTAATTGCTTATTTGACATACCTAAATGTGGAACAAGAGGAATATTACCTAGACAGCTAAAATTACTACAGTAGAAAGTTTTTACTTGCAGTTGACAAGCGTAGCTTTAAAAATAACCTATTTGAATTCTTGATAGTTGAAATAGCTTAGTTTGTGTGAAACCTTACAAGGTATTATTTTTTTTAAAGGCTCAATTACAATAACATTTCTGAATATGCAGAAATATTTATTCTTTATTAAGTAAAGAAAAAGATAAAAATTGGCCCCGGCAATGCAATGATTAGTACATTCAAAATTCTTTAACAAAGCATATGTACTTTTCAAACAGTTAAGGATAAAATTTATTAAGTGAAAAAATTCCTGGGAATAAAATGAATTACACTTCAATTTGAGTTGCAATTCATCCTCTTTAGATCTACTATGAATAACAGAACCTACTAACCTCTTTGCGTTCATAAAGCTATGTCCCCCTCTAACTTAAGTCTTGCCTAATTGCATGTGTAATGACTGTCATGATCAAAACATATCAACTTAACTAGATAAAACCCATTTGTAGATATTAATTATTTTTATTTGTTTTTATTTTCCATTTTTTTTTGCAATACGTGGTGCCAAAACCCCTAAAAATGAAAGTGTCATATGTTTATATGAGTTTCTCCCCATTTAGCTACAGGAATTAGTTGTCCATAACACGACTTCGTGTAGGGTCATGGAGTGCTTGTGCATGTTCAGCTCTCTTTTGAGTAAGGCAAAATATGCAAGGGATCCTACCCGTGGATATTATTGTCCTTTAAAATACAAATCCAGTATAGAATTAAAACACCCCATCCTAAAATGCAGTTCACTATAAAGAACAGTACCTTCTGCAAAATTTAATATGCAACAGAGTCCTTGAGGATTTTTATTGAGTTTTAAATACTTAATGCAAGTAGGGACTGCAGTTTCTTCTCCATCTCTCCTGTTAGGCTAACACCCATCTAATCCCATTTTCATGGAGCTTCGTGTTCTAAATTATTCTCTTTTTTGATATTAAATAGGTAAATGTTGACACATTAAAATTTATTACTGTTCCTGACTGAATTCTGAGTTTGAATTCCAGAAATAGAAGTTACTAAAACTGTACTACAAAAAATAATAGGTGATATCATCATGGATTCCTGATTGCATAGCACTGACTGTAAGTTTACCTATTCTTCAGGCAGCCATGGTAGCAAAAGTGTCTTTGACAGTGCAGACTGTGACAAAAGGTTGGGGACCATGGAACATCTAATATTTTTCTTGGTGGGATCAGATCCAAGGATGTCCAAAGCTCTGAGTTTGCTCTCAGTCTAACAAGTTTATCTAACTTGGCAACATCTTGTCTATATGATACTGGTTTTGACTATATTACTTTTACACAGGCAGGCAGTATCGGTGTGATGAGCAGACAGCTTGCAGCTAGCCCTAACATGGGTTGAACCTGTGAACAGGGATACATTTGCATCTGAGACCTCTCCAAATGTCCACACAGTTTTAATAGAGCTGAGCATGGAGCACACTTGTCCTTTTTGGCACAGCTGTATGAAGTCACTGTAGATGTAACTAGAGGTGGTTTATAACAGTCCCACCAATACCCTCAGCTACCTCTAATGAGCCCAACCAATTCTAATCTCATAAAACATAGACCATTTCTGTCCTTTCATTGATTCTATAAAAACTTTAGAAATCAGTCATCCAATTCTGCCTTTACTCAGCTTCCAATATTGAATTAAAATAATAGATTGGTTCATTGAGGGCTTAATGATTGATTTTATCTCTTTCCTTAAGAAAACTTAATTCTCCTGGGCTTCCAACAAAGAAGAAATAGCTCTGCTGTAGTAATCTTTTGTTTACATCTTCTAATGTATTGCCTTTAGAGGCAATTCAGAGAGTCCAACATTACTGCCATAAATACCTTTTTGACTTTCCCACACAAATTTCTCAGAAAAATTAGCATACTAGTATATTACATACTAAGCATAACAGTGATTAATACTGACTTTGCTTTCATCATTCTCTGTAGACCTATGTCAATCAGGAAAATTTCCTGTCTTGTCTACAGTCTGGTAGATATGGAAGGTGAGTCAGGTAAACATTTATGTAACTAAAATATATGACTTCTTAAGCTGGAACATTCTGATTTTGACCTTTATAGTACATTTGTTTGAATATATTTAAAAAAGAATCTTATTTGCTCTCATATGTAAATGTCTCAAAGCTGATCAAATTATATTTAGCCTAAAATTGAACAGACCTGAGGTTGTTTTTCTATAAAATATTTCCTTTTCTTCTGGCTTTTTTGAGTCTGGCTGTTAATGTGTCGGCGTAGCTCTGGCAGAAACAGATAAATACTTGTCTCACTGCAAAAGAATTTATTTTTCTGGTCTAAAATTAAAAAAACAGAACAAAGTTCCTTGGAGACAAGGTAACCAAACAAAACACATGTTCTGGATACTGTTAAAATCTACATTGATACTTGGAAAAAGCAAGTTGGAATAGCTTAGCCCCTCCT
>VYZM01012932.1:0-26307 GCA_013398915.1 Dromas ardeola | reverse complement strand
AAGAGAGAAGAGCTCTTACCCACAAAAGCCAGGTTTTATTAGAACAGGAACATGCATGAGTAATACTTCTAAGAAGCTCACTTTTAAAACACCTATGAAAAGAGAACTCAAGGTGAAACAGAACAGGAATAGAAGGCTTCATAAATAAATCTCTCCCAGCTCTATACTCCTTTTGTGCACTTTCCTTCTCCTGGTCTTATTCCCAGTCTTACTGACTTCTGAGTTGCAGCAAACTCCAATTCCTTATGTTACAATGAACTCTTTATTTCTGTTTGCTTCTTTGCTGTACACAGGAAGACTTTTTCACTATGGTGCAAGTGGCCGCAAGGGGAAGAAAGTAGTTCTCATCTGCTGCTCTATGGGGAGTGCTGCTCGACATAGGGTGCAGGAGGCTGGCTGCCCATCCACACCACTTACACTATCTAACAGGACTCCAAATAAGATAGTAAAATTGTTACTGTTCTTTACAAGGTTAAACTGAAAAACCGGTGATTTTCTTTTAAATTTTCCCTGGAAAATTCCTTCTGATTTCTGCTTCTCAAATTTACACCTAACTTAAAGGAAATTTAACATGTTGCTACAAAGACCAAGTCACTTTAGGTGCATTGCTTATAGCTAACTTTGAAGCTGTAGAGAAATTAATATTAAAATTTTCCACTTCCCTGCCACTTGCTTCACTATCTTCAGTACAGCCGCGTCTTGCAGGGGAACATCTACGTTAATGTAGTTTACAACAAATACTATTAGATTATTTTTTTAAAGGATGATGATTTTTAATGCTTCAAGCAAATTATCAAGGTATTTTAGATGAGAGTAAAATCTTTTAAGTAATGTTTTTTACAGTAAGGAGATTGTTGGTATGATTAATTTATGTCTACCTCTGCTTCTGTTTCTGCCAGTATTTGAAGATTCAACACAATGCATGATCCTCTGTGACTCTTAGGAGTGCTGCCGAAGAAGATGATGTCAGTTTGAGCCACTTAATACACCTAGTGCTGTAAAACAGCCTGGCAGTCTTTCCCTTTCTCTGCCCTTAGTTTTTCCTTAGTAAAACCCTGCAGGAGAAAACAGTGACAGCTGACAAAATCCTTGAAGAGAGGATTTTTTCACAATGTGGGAAACTTAAATTTAATTTAAGCAAGTGATTTAAGTAACTAAATGGAGAACCCTTAGCTGTCATTCATCCTATGATAACCTACAAATTTAGGAAATTTTTCATAAGATGGTTGGAAATCCAACCACATTAGCCACTTTACTGTTCCTTTTCATGCAATCACTTCTCTCAAACCAGGACGCTCCCTTTGAGTGACGCATAGAAAAGGCGATTATAAGTCATATCCATACTTTTCAATGTCTCAAAATTATACTCAGTTTAGAGCTTCTCCTTACCCATCTAAGTATGATGAATCTCCAAAACATGACTTTAATCACAGCTTTGGTTTTAGATATTCTGAAAATAAGTAATTTTGAAAAGAATTAAGTGTTTGGAAGCTATTGTCAAAGTAAACATTCCTTGCTAACCTGTAAGTAAAGTAAAATAAGAAGTATATACCAGCTCATATTTCACTGGAGTGTTTGGAAAGGAACCTTGCTCTCTATTTTAGTAAAAATAAGCAGTAATGGACATAGATTCTTCTAGGTTGGAAGGGACCTTTAAGATCATCAAGTCCAACCATTAACCTAACACTGCCAAAACCACCACTAAACCATGTCCCTAAGCACTACGTCCACCCATCTTTTAAATACTTCCAGGGATGGTGATTCAACCTGGGCAGCCTTTTCCAAGCTGTAAGCTTTTTTTTTTTTGGGGGGGAGGGGGGAGTGTAATTAAAAAATCCCCAACAATAGCTCATTTACAATCCCTTTCTATTACCAGTTCCTGGACTTCCTCTCTACCTGGACTTCCTCTCTACTAGTAGACTTCCACAGGGCAAATACAAATAACTCTTTAAAATCATTATTCTTTTTTAATAAAAAGAAACATTGTTTATGTTTTCCATCTTTATTTTAATAAATTAGCAGAGTACTGCCAAAAATATGGAACATTTTTGCAAAAGTGTGAACAAAATTTTTTGATGAGCTGCACCATGACAGGAAGTGCCACGCTCTTCTCTCAGTAAATACTAAACAAAGAAGAGCTCCAATAATGAGCTAGGAGAGTAGAGAATAAACTAGCAAGACTGGAGGTTGTTGCGGTTTTTTTGACATATTTCACATAAAATTTATATCTTTGACCTTTTTATATATCATATATTGTTATATCACATACTCTAAAATACTGAAAACCTCAACTCCTTTTTCTGTATGGTTGCTTTGTAGATAAATCTTGACATAAAATGTTTTTAAATTGGTTACGTATTCTATAAAAGATTGTCTGTTTGAAATAACTATTACTTTTAAGGTAAGATTGTTAAATACTCTGACTGGCAACATTTCCTTCATTGAGATTACTTGGAAGTAGTGCAGTTCTGAAATTCTTTCCCTAAAATGGTTATCCCTCACAGAGAAAAACACTTCTCTTGATTATTACAAAACCCACCACTGACATCCTACTGCTTCCCTTTTTTATATTAAAGTGTGTTGGACTAAAGAATCTAAGAAATGCACTTTCAACAAAAGTTACTCTGTAACTTGGATCTTAATTTCCTGTTGTTCGTGTTGATCAGTAATTATGAGAATGAATAGGTGAGCTTAAAAGCCTGTGCTAAAACTGTTCACCTCAAAAAAAACAAAGCAATAACACGTGAAGGAAGTTACAAGAACCATCAAGTTAGCAGCTTCTAATCTGGCCTTTCTGCTCTGTACAGAAGTTCCACTAATGCTCATTTACAAAGATGTAAATAAAATTCTTCCTGATTGTACTCAGGCTCCTTACTGACACCAAAGAACATTTAAAAAAAGCAAAAGAGCGTACTTTCAAAGAAACTATGTTTTTATGATTTTCCTCTACATGCAACCTGTCTATATAAAACAAAAATTTCTGATTTTGTGTTAGTAATGTTACATACTTTAGTCCTTTACTAAACTGTAAGTCACCATCCAAATCTAATAGAGTAGTTTGGATTCCATAGAAATGAATTAGGCAAAAGAGTTTTGTTGCATCAGAAAGGCTGTGATAAAGCAGAAATAGGGATCAATGCGTAGTAGGAAAAGTAGAGGCTAAGGAGGACATAAATGCATCGTCTTTGACAAAGCTTGTTCACCTTTTAATAATTTGACAAGCACATCTTAACTATTTAGATAATAGCTTTTCTAGCTCATACAGGTTAACTTTCCCCTGTGAAGGCAGAGCATTAGTATATAACATGCTTCATTTTCTTCAGCCATCAACATTGATAACATTTAATACTGAAGTAGACAGCTTTCAGAGTCAGTCAGCTCTATGAGTTTTTTAAAATGTTACTCAGGAACAAATGAAAGCAACACATTGTGTTTAAAAGCCTGGAGACTTTTAAAATAATTTAAAATATGATGCCGTACAGTCATTGATCTACAATATTCTGTAACCTTGTATCTGAATTGCAAGATCTGTCAGACATATGAAGGAATAGAATCATAGAATCTTAGAATGGTTTGGTTTGTAAGGGACCTTAACAACCATCCTCCTGCCATGGGCAGGGACACCTCCCACTAGACCAGGTTGCTCAAAGCTTCATCCAGCCTGGCCTTGAACACTTCCAGGGATGGGGCATCCACAGCTTCTGTGGGCAACCTGTGCCAGTGCCTCACCACCCTCACAGGAAAGAATTTCTTCCTAATACCTAATATCTGTATAAATCTACCCTCTTTCAGTTTAAAACTGTTACCCCTTGTCGTATCACTACACTCCCTGGCAAAGATTCCCTCCCCATCTTTCCTGTAGCCCCCTTTAAGTACTGGAAGGCTGCTATAAGGTCTCCCTGGAGCCTTCTCTTCTCCAGGCTGAACCGGCCTCATAGGAGAGGTGCTCCAGCCCTCTCTCATCATCTTTGTAGCCCTCCTCTGGATTCATTCCAACTGGTCCATTTCCTTCTTATGTTGGGGGCTCCAGGTGGGGTCTCACGAGAGCGGAGTAGAGGGGGAGAATCCCCTCCCTCGACCTGCTGTCCAGGCTTCTTTTGATGCAGACCAGGATATGGTTGGCTTTCTGGGCTGCAAGTGCACATTGTTGGCTCATGTTGAGCTTCTCATCAACCAACACCCACAAGTTCTTCTCCTCAGGGCTGCTCTCAAGCCATTCTCTCCCCAGCCTGTGTGTTTGAGATTGCCCCAGTCCACATGCAGGACCTTGCACTTGGCCTTCTATATTAGTATATACTATGAGGTTCATGAGGTTCGGCACGGACCCACCTCTCAAGCCTGTCTCGGTCCCTCTGGATGGCATCCCTTCCCTCTAGCATGTCAACCATGCCACATAGCCTGGTGTCATCAGCAAACTTGCAGAGGGTGCACTCAATCCCAGTGTCCATGTCGCCAACAAAGATGTTAAACAGCACCCGTCCCAGTACCAACGCCTGAGGAACGCCACTCGGCACTGTTTGCACTTGGACATTGAGTTGTTGACCGCAGCCCTTTGAGTATGGCCATACAGCCAATTCCTTATCCACTGAGTGGTCCGTCCATCAAATCCATGTGTCTCCAACCTAGAGACAGGAATGTTGTGTGGGACAGTGTCAAATGCTTTGCACAAATCCAGGTAGATGATGTCAGTTCCCTTATCCACCAATGCTGTAACGCCGTCATAGAAGGCCACCAAATTCGTTAGGCACAATTTGCCTTTAATGAAGCCATGTTGGTTGTCACCAATCACCTCCTTTTTTTCCATGCACCTTAGTATCGTTTCCAGGAGAAAAATGATCTTGCTGGGCACAGAGGTGAAACTGAACGGCCTGTAGTTCCCCAGGTCTTCCATTTTTCCCTTTTTAAAAAATGGGCATTATATTTCCTTTTTTCCAGTTGGCGGGAACTTCACTGGACTTACGTGACTTCTCAAATATTATGGATAGTGGCTTAGCAACTTCATCTGCCAGTTCTCTCAGAACCTGCGGATGTATGTCATCAGGTCCCATGGATTTGTGCACCTTCAGGTTCCTCAGATGGTCTCGAATCTGATCTTCTCCTACAGTGAGCAGCACCTCATTGTCACAGTCCCTGCCTTTGCCTTCTGCAACTTGGGCAGTGTGGCTGAAGCACTTGCTGGTGAAGACTGAGGCAAAAAAGTCATTGAGCACTCATCCTTGTCCATGTCCTGGGTGACCAGGTCTCCCATTTCCTTCTGGAGAGGGCCCACATATTCCTTAGTCTTCCCTTCATCGTTGACATACCTGTAGAAGCTTTTCTTGTTGCTCTTGACATCCCTGGACAGATTTAATCCTATCTCGACTTTAGCTTTCCTAACCTGATCCCTGACTGCTCAGACAATGTCTCTGTACTCCTCCCAGGCTACCTGTCTTTGCTTCCATCCTCTATAGGCTTCATTTTTCTTTTTGATTTTATCCAGGGACTCCATGTTCATCCATGCAGGCCCCCTGGTGTTTTTGCCTGACTTCCTCTTTATTGGGATGCCTCACTCCTGAGCTTGGAGGAGGTGATCCTTGAATATTAGGCAGCTTTCTTGGTCCCCTCTTCCATCCTGGGCTTTATCCCATTGTACTCTGCCAAGCAGATCCCTGAAGAGGCCAAAGTCTGCTCTCCTGAATTCTAGGATAGCGAGCTTGCTGTGCACCCTCCTCACTGCCCTAAGGATCTTGAACTCCATGTTTTCATGGCCACTGCAGCCGAGGCTGCCCTTCAGCATGACATTCCCCACCAGCCCCTCCTTGTTGGCAAGAACAGGGTCCAGCATAGCACCACTCCTTGTTGAATAAACCTTAGCTCTTCCCAACTGATGTGCAGTTAACAGAGGAAGAAAAATACCACACTAGTATGAAAAAGTAAAAACTTACTGTTTCAAAAATTTGTTTCATCTTAGAGCAGGTCCTTCTTAACTTAGTACAAATTAAAATCTTGGACTACTGAGACAAAGCAGTTGGAACAGTCATTTGCTTCGTTACAGAGATCAAAGATGTAAGAGTAAACACACTGTTAACTTGTTATAGCTTAATCTATCACTGTAAATAGTAAACCCTTGAGTAATAAATTATATAAATATATTAAGTATGTTACGTTCTTCAAGTTCTGTTGCTTAAGTGGCAAAAACTTGTTAGCCTGTGCATAGAAGAAATGGCAGGTTGAAAACCTAGTTGCCACATACATAATGTAAATTGAGTCAATGTCAGTTCAAAATGGCATATGGTAGAAACTCTGGAAGTTCAAATCCAAAAAGCAAAACATATGCATTCATAACATTTAAATTCTTTTCAGCCTCCCTTTCCTAATACCAGCAGTGATTAGGTTGCTTGCACCATACCTTAGATATTAAGTAATGTTTGATTACCTGCAAATTAAATCAAATGTGATTTTAATGAAATGTACACTGTTTTGAGCATTTAGGCTCAACCCATTTGTTCATAGGAAACATCATTGTGTTCCTTGCCTTTGAGAAGGACTGGACTCTTCTCTGGTATTATTGCTTATCTTACCTTATTGTTACATACATCTTTAAGTAGTAATGCTAATTGAAAGGCCATGATATAGTGTATGTCTTTTTGCCAATGCGAATCCCACACATTCTTTACGCCAGTGTTTAACTTTGTCAATTCTTATGGTTTTCCTACAATGAAGGTCGTTACCTGATGCAATACACTTGTTCATGCCACTTGTTTTTACCTTTGAAAGAGGACTGTCTCCTGCAGTCTAGTTGGAATAGCAAATGTGCATGCAAGATACTTCTTTCAGTCTTTGGAGAAAAGGGGGAGGTCACGTTCCCTATTACAAAAGAAAGCAACAGACAATCTTACAAGAACTGTCTTGGCATGACTGTGTTTTAGTATTGCCTGTTTGGGAGGCAGAGGTAAGCAAATTTTTTCTCAGCACCCCCTTCATTGCTGGATTTTATCTTATATCCCCATTCACCTTCTAATACCACTATCAATGCAGCTATTGTAACTGTTACTTGACTGATTTGGGTAAGATTGCACATGTATACACATACAGAGTTATTTGTGTCTTTGAGGTTTTTGCTTTATAGTCTTTAATATTTTTGGTCATTAATCCACTAACATTTATTTATTAACTGCAATATAGTTGTTATAACAACATAGAGCAGCCATATATTATACTCTTTTTTGTTCTGAATTATCAAAGTTCCTCGTGTGCAGCTTAGCAATATTTCAGTGCACTGTGTTTTATTTTACTTTGTGTATACATTTTGTACAAGAAGTCAAGCAGTGCAAAATTCGGGGTTGAACATTATATTCATGAAGGAATGCACATTCCAAAGCCACTGGATAAAGCTACAACGAAAAATGTGGCTGAAAAAAATCTGAAACAAAAGTATTTGAAAGGTTTTACTTCTCAGGAAAACAAACAAACCAACAAATGAACAAACAAACCAACAAACAATGTTTTGTAACAAGGGTTTTATTCTTTTAACAATCAGAATCTGGTAATATCTCAGCCTTAATTGTAAGACATTGAACTGACTTGCTCTCGCTCTTCTGTGGTTTCATCTTTTCCCCATGTAAGTATCTTCGCACTTGCCACACTTAAGATTCAGAGAATAAACTACAGAGCTAGTGAAGTTTATCCTCTACCTGGTTTTACAGTCTCTCTAATAGAACATGTAGACATAAGATCAAGGATATCTATTCTATCTGTGATACATTTGCATAACTCTTGTAAAGTTGAATGGGAATTGTGTGCATACTAAGTGAAAACTACCCCTGTGGAGTAATAAAAAGGAGTTTGGTAAGCTCAGTGGAGAGGGAAAAGTGAGTCCCTTACATTTGAAGAGATGTGAATTGTCTGGAAAAAAATGTATCTCACTTCTTAAAGAATAGTGTGAATTTCCACGTTAACGAACCCCATGTTTTCCTCTGTTAGCAGTGATTTCCTCATAAAGACTTTTCTTTGCAACTACTCTGAAAGAGGTAATTTGTGTTTTGTCTTTACATCTAAATTTCCACATTGCATAAAATGGGGCCATAAATTGTTCAGTACCATCAATTTTACGTGTATTTTACTTCTGCAGGGGACTGTTGCTTTCCAGTCTTTACTAAGTCACTTACCAGTACAGCAGCAGTAATAAAATTCATAGGTTTTGGTTTTTTTTTTTAATTCTTATCATATGCTATCTTTTACCCTCACGTTACATTCTGAGGGCAAAATATTTCACTAAGTACTGTGGTTTAAAATGTTCAACTTCACCATTTGTCAGAGCTTAAGATTTCATTAAAGAAAACTTGAATTAAAACTTGGAAATAACTTCTAATAAATATGAATGCAGGTATCTTCTGGGTCATATATTGTTTTCCAGTAGAAATATGTTTCTTTTACTTCAGGGCTTTTTTTTTTTCAACTGCATACAAAAGATTCACATATAGTAATATATGAGACACTGTTTTTCAAGACAATTATTTTCTTTTGTCATTGTAACCTCATATTCTAGATTATTGCTGTCTCTTTTTGGTATTTTTTTGCATAATTCAATAATGCAGTCTGTAGCTAATAAATTATATTTCAGCAACTTTCTGATGAAAGAGAGCATTCAAATCCCCCTGCTCAGGGTTGTTTTACAAGAACACTAATTTGTGTGTCAGATTTCAGGGAACACAGAGAAATGAAGAACGGTGATTGTAAAGTACATCTGAATTACGCTTTCCCACCCTGCATCAGAGCCTTGTGTAGTTGGGGTTGTCCACACTGCTTTGGACACTTCATTTGAGAGAACTTCGGCACGTGCGTAGCTCTTCCAAGGTTCTCAAGCTGAAATTTCCATACAGCCATTTGCTGTTTGGTTCAACAAAGTCATGGGAGATATTTTGTAGATCTTTGGCTCCAGGATAACTATGCTGCTGATTCTGCCCATGTGGGAGAAACACTGAGGTGTATTTGTAATGCATTTTTGTAATTTGTAATGTGCCAAGACCTTTGTCCCTTTTCACAAATTGGGCATCTTTTTGTGGGGTACATGTGTTACTGAAGAGTTAATAGGAAAGGCTACCTAACGACAGTTCATATTTCTTATGCTAGTGACCTTCTTTGGAAGGGGACAAATACGTACCTCCCTGGAAGAGAACCAGAGAGAAGGTATAAATTCAATAATGTTCTCCTGAATTTATACCTGTCCTAAGCTAAACTTTCCATAGTATTTGCTTAGGCTGAGATGAACAAACCACACAGATTTGAAAGATGATTCCTCAAGGATGCAATTAAGGTGCAGACTCAATCCTCATGAGTCAGGCAGCTGAGGACACAGCAGGCTACCATCAAGGTGCAGCAAGGGCAGGCTGCTCTGGAGAGCAAGGTGAGCCAGCAGCTGAGGAGGACAACGAGGCAGGCAAGGATGGTGACATGACTGTCAAGCCCAGTCCCCACAGTCCCCTCACCTTGCAAGGTGAGCAGAGCAGGTCTGGTGTCATCTGGGAGTTCAGAGCACCATGCAAGCCTGTAGCAGAGAAGCACCAGGACCACCACGGCATAGCTTGGCCAGGACAAGGGACAAGTAGCTCAGCTAAACGCAGGTACAAAGCAAGGTGGGTCAGGACCCACTTCTCACGGCCTGTTCTCACACAGCTCTTTCCATAGAGCTGTCTGACCTGAGGTCACACAGCTGCACCAAAATGTAGACCTAAAACCAGGCAGCCAAACCCCTGGGGGAGTGAAGGAAGACGTTGCACTCACGGCTTAAAGACATTTGGATTTCAAAAGTTACAAAAGCACTTAATCTCAATCATATTGGTAGATACTGAAAACGACTGAAGCAGACGTATCGTGTGTTTCATTTTTTATACAACTGTATAACTCCAACTTTATGCAACCTGAAGGTGCTGGTAATTTTAGGTATTTCATAGTGTTTGTTACTTAGAGATGGTAATAAACGGTGTGAGGGGGAAGATGTGCAGCTATATTTTTAAAATGGAAAAGGGAGAACATTTCTGTGAATTCATCTCTGCAAGTCAAGCCCAAGAATTCTTACACAACAAATGGAGAAACAGGAAATTCAAAATTTACAAGTTATTAATTAGAGAGTATATTAATATGCTATGAGGAAATCTAGCTTTAATCATAGAATCATAGAACACTAGGTTGGAAGGAATCTCAGGGATCATCTGGTCCAAACTTTCTTGGCAAAAACGTACATTACTTTTGCATATTTTTCATGTTTCAAATGAGTAGGTTCAAAGCAATCACAGTACTTGTCAAAGATGCTGATAAATTTGTGATCAAACTCAGGTTCAAACAGGGATATTTTGCACAGTTTATCTGAAATACAAGTTCAGATTGGATTCACTGGCTCAGGGAAATAGGATGATTTCTTCAGGACTACTCACCTATGTACCATTTTAACGTGCGACACTTGACATTTTTGAGGTAAGAGAAAGATGAGAACTTGTATGTATTCTCTTTGCAAGTCAACAGGCTTATTTTCAGCAAAATGGGGGGCCTTTTGCCAGTGCTATTCTAAAGGACAGTTGAAATTCAAGTCATCTGCATACCTGTATAAAAGGAACAGCTGATATCACTGAATGCATTTTTCAACTCGTCTGCATCAAAGGCTGAAACTGATTCCAGCCAGCGTCAGCCATGGACTCAGCTATGCACTGCATGCAAATTTCCGAGCAGAGGTTTCGAGAACATTCATGCAATATGAGCCTGTTGTCCACAGTCCAGTAAATTTCTTGCTGAATAACAGATGCTAAAAGGAAATATAGGCACTGGGGTCCAAGACTGGATTATCAGCTCCCAAAACTGGTCTGGGCTTCAAGAAATGCAAGGGTGTTCCTGCCAAGTCAGTGAATGTATGATATGTATTTGGCATATGCTCAAGTCTTACTTCGTGAAAGCCAACAATCTGTGTCAATCAGAAGACTGATGAATAGCAAAATGGTGTGCAATTTTAATTTGATGAAAAGTTGGAGTTGAATTTTGATGTCTGAAGTATACATTTACTGTGTTAAGGCAGTGTAACACTGAACATGAAAGCATTAGAAAGAAAAATATGAAGTTATACAGGTCATGGTGTACTGAGATAATTGGCAAGGCTGTATTTCTATTAATTTCTTTATGAGCAATAATGAAAGGAAATGGGGTATAATGCAAAAGTATATTCATACCCAGATTGGGAAGGAAGGGGGATGCTGTCACTAAAAATACAGCTACCACTACTAAGCTTCCCATCATTAACATTTTCAGAGTGGGCACAGAGTTTTGGTTAGATACTGCTCCCTTTGAAAATTATTGCTAGAATTTGCCACTTGAGGTGGCAGATTCTGCTGCCTTTATTCAATGAGCACTTTTATGTATCTTTACTGTATAGCAACAGTAGAAAGAATTTTGCATCCCCTGATGCACTTTTCTACTAGTACTTTTCTTTTTGTTGTCCTCCAGATTGCCTCCTCTGGGGTTTATTGCCGAGAGATCCTGGTTGGGAGTACATATTCCATGCTGTCTTAGCTACTTCCATTAGTGATATGGGGTCATAATAGGGAACAATGATCCAAAATCTGTAGGTATTCTCACTTTCTACTGTAGAAAGTCGATTTTTTGAGATTTGCAGACAAATGCAGTTTTAAATCAAATATTTCTATTTCTAGTTAGGCATAAATGCTTAACTATGAATCTGTGGATTCTTACACTTGCTTCGTATATCGTAAAAAAACCCCCACTACCAATTGACTGTGTATTGCAGTTAGTAGGTTTTTGGGGGTGGGGTGGGGGGAGAGGGGCAGGGAGATGGCAGAGGGTTATGGTCCTGAATGTGTGGAGAAGAGAAGAAATCCATTAAGGAATGTAATTTTCTATCCCAGCTGTTTTGTAATTATTGTAATGAGCAAAAAATCCAAATTACATTACAATGTCTTGCAAATATCTCCTCATGCGAAAAAGTTCAGTGTTAACTATACAAGCAATAGTCCCATTGAAAATATTTTGATAGCAGATTTAACAGTGGTTTCGGAAAGACATTAGGTATCCTTGCTTTGGCTTCTCTTTTCTAGTGCAACTGGTTCAGCAACAAACCAGTTATCAGTCAAATAATTATAATTTTGCTAAGTCACGCATCCATATACTCAAGATAGGGGTGTATAGTGTAAGAAGTTTTTAGGATGGCTTCAGCCTAAATTAACTATAGTGATGTAAATAGTACTGTAGTTTCATTTTTCAAAGCTAACCATCATTCAGTACAGGCAACAAGTAATTACACTCATTCATTATGCTGTGTTCTTGTTGCTGTGTTTCTGAAACAGCCTCAGCTGAAATGTGTTAATCTCCTAAAGAGGTGCTCAGCTATTATTGATGAAATGATTTCTCTTAGTGTATTTTAGAGCAAAATCTAATTGACTAGTTTGAGCTATCTACAGCCCCTGTTTAAATTAAGCAAGTTCAGGTATTTGCTTTGATTTGAACTGGAACCCACCTAGAGCTAGAACTCATCTGGGACCGTGCAAATTATAGCTGACTGCTGTTATGTCCTCAAAAGGGACATAATAATTGAGATGCTTTAATCCCAGTCTCCTGTATGTAAAGGCGACAGTCCAGTCAAATAGCATACGATTTGATGCCTAATTGTGGAGCTTGACTAGAGAATTTTAAATAAAATATGTTAGGAATTTCTATGAAAATGCTTGTAAAATCTCATGGAAAAAACCAAACCAAACCAAATCCAATCATGAAGTATTTGAAAGGGTACTGCTCAGCCTCTCATCAACATATGAAAAAAAAAACCCAAACAAACCACTTGCTTTAAAATCTCCTTTTTGTTATACCATCATTTTGTATGTGCACGTATTTGTGTAAAGTTATACTCAAACATTTTTACTATATATACACAAAATTACCTTCTGTGTAGGTACTTTGTTTCTACTCTTCACATGCCAAATGTGCAAGAACTTTTCTGAATCAAATTACGTGTGAGTATTTTTTGTAAAATCATTTCTCCAAGCTCTCAGATAAAGGATTTAAAGAACAGCATGAGTGGTTTGTCTGAAGAAAGACTCTTGCATGTAGCCTCTTGGTTTAACACTGGAAAGATGTCCATCTGTGCCAGAAATCAGCTCCTACAATTCTAAAGAGATTATTGCTATCATAGCCAAGACAAAACCTATTCTAGTCAGGCTTTAAATGTGTTTTGTTGAAGAGATAGAATGCTATTGGTTGAAAATGCCTCAGATGGACACAGTTCCTCAGTCAGCAAAATTCTAAAATGGAAAAAGAAATGTTATACCACACTCAGAAGGACATGCCTTATCGATTTGATCTGCCTGGGATAAGAAGATTGTTAGAAAAATAGTGAAAAAAAGAATGAAAACAAAAACATACCCCAAACAAACTTCCTCAGTGTAGAAACTATAAATATAAACTTCCATGTCCTATTTAAATGCAGAATGTAATTTTAGTTTCTTGGAAGGAAATCATAATATTTGTATGTACTTTGATATTAACATAATGTTACTCTAGAAACTTACAATTAATTGCAAATGGATTGTGAGCTACGGTGAGCTCTTTTATTGAAAAATTAGGTGCAGCACGTACTGAGGTACATTGAAGAGTCTGAGAAAGAGAATAATTTTAGCTACTAAGCTATGTAAAGGAATGTGTTCTTTTTTAAAAGTTCCCTATGTGAAATTAAAAAAAAAAATAAATTCCCAGGTACCTACCATTTAGGTTAGTGCAGTATTTCACTCATCATTAGAAGACTCTGTATTTTGTAGCACGATTTTATTGAGCCTTTTTCATTAGCTTTCCTTACAGTGGGATTATTCAACTAATCTTCAAGTAATTAACCTCTATTTACCTTTGTAAAGTTCTGCGTTGGAACTCATGGCAAGGAGTTGCAGATATTATCTGTCTCCAGTCACAGAGTATCAGTGGATGATATTAGGTGCCAAAAGTATGCCGATTTAAATTAGGAGCTATTTCATCAGAAACGCTAGTATAAAGTCAAGCTTTCAAAGAAGCCTGCCCAGAGTTACTAAAAGAAGCAGAATCAAAGAACCAGATTTTTGAAAGAGTCAGTTCTTTATGAACAGTCCTAAAACTGTGAACTTGCAAAGCCAGAGGTTTTGGAGCCGTATAAATCATAACAGTGGGGCTGTATGAAGACAAACCAGGTGACAGTCTGGAACTATTTACAGATTATGGGCCAGATTCGCTAATCTAGATACGGTCCCTCTGTGCCACTCAGATGGTCGTCAGTAGATGAGACGCAGATGTAAACTGTAAGCAAAGATCCAAGACATAAAGCAAACTGCTAGTGCCTCCAGGACCCTTGAAGAGGTGGGGTGGTGTACTGTCCGTGTGTGGGGTTGAGTTGCGGCAATGCTTCTCAACCCTTCTTATCACTGGGGAAATCTGTCACTCAGCTGATAAAGGGTCCATTAAGGATCCTGCAATGCTCTATGAGCAGAGCTACTAAATAAGAGCTCTAAATGGTGCATAATCACAGAGGAAGAACTTGCTTCTGGATTTCCCACTGAGATCTGAGCACAGGCAAGTGTCATGTTACAATTCAGTAGTTACTATTTTTTGTGGCTTAACCGCAATGGATATTGCATTACTCTCTCACCATGAGTTCCAGCTGATCAGTTGCTAATGTTTATTCTTGACACTTCAGTAGAATATGCTGTGCCTGAAAACGTTAGACATAATTTATTGCTCTTTTCTTGAACAGGTGTAGCACTACTTTTTCTTCTTTCTTTTTTTTTTTTTTTTTAAATAAATAAGTACCACTCAAACAACTGCATATGATACGTTTTCTGTGCCTTTCCTGAGATGGACCTGTATGGATTTTCTTGGTGATGGTTCCGAACAGGTAAAAGCTTTTTAGAGCTTCCCAATATCACAGTGAATGTAGTAACCCATCTTCTTCTGTGCTTTTGAATGTTCTTCCCCTCTCCTGTGATGCAGGGGAGAAGGAAGAGGAATGGCAGTAGATAGATTCTGGTACTTCAGTGCTACGAGAATTAGGGGCAATTTTCTCCTTGCACAGACTTCCTTGCACCACTCTGTCAGGAAAGAAGCAGACACAAGTATCAGAGCTGATGCTATTACAACATCAATTATTTCTCCCTTGTTTTTTAATTGCCTGTGGCTGCAAATATTCAGTCTGACTTGATTTTCATCTCACAGCTCTGAAACGCTGCGAGGTACTCTGAGTTTCAAGAATCTTTACTTCACCTTAACTGTATTTGGAAGCCATGTTAGCTTCACAAGAAGACATTTTAAAATAATTTTGTTAAAAAACTACAAAGCCCTGTGGATGTTTAAGAAAGATTTACAATATTGATTTCAGCTGGAATTAAACTAAGTTGTATTGATATGCCCTAGATATAGATTGAATCACAATATCCATGCAAGGTTTTGTTGTGGTTTAGCAATGCATTACTAAGCTAATATAAAAAGTAAATTTGTTTAGCTTTAATCATAGAAGAAATGTGTTTTAAAGCCATATATGCTCTGAAATTTAGTTTAAATGCCTGAATTCTTTATTGGTTTTCAGCTCACACTTTCCTCAGTCTATATTCCAGCATATGCCTTAAATTGTCTGCTTTACAAATGAATATTGAACAAATAATTCACTAACAGGTCTTAGAACTAACGACAGGCAAAGAGGAGATTTAGAAAGGAAACCATAGTTTCTGGATGTTCTGTTTACCATGTTCTAGAGAACATGGTAAAAATGTTGAGAAAGTTAATGGCTTTTCAAATAAGTTATTTCATAAACCTCTGTAGTTGGAAAATTAATTCTTTTTTGTAATTTCTCTGTTTCGTGGGATGATATTAAATTCTACAGAAGAATCATCAGCCAGCTGAAAATACTGAATTAAATATTTCCATTAGAGAAAAAATATCTTAAAGATTTACACTGTTTAACACTTCGTGAAGAATTAGCAGCAGTATTTATCTTACAGCACCTTTAGGTCATTTACAGTTCTAACAGTTCTAAGATTATTTGGCTTTGTTTCACAATTTTAACTCTTACATTTTAAATCAGAAACTTGATGTTTATACATTTTTAAATTAAGCTATTCTTGTTCTGAAATAGTTATCTGTGAAGATTAAAACAAGCAAGCAAACAAAACCCAAGAATTAACATACACTGAACGCCTAACTGGTATGATTAAAAAAAAAAAAAAGATAGAAAGATGAATAAATTTACATGTTCAGAAATCCTCGTGAATGTGAGTCCTTATGAGTATTTATAAAAAAGAGTATAGGTTGGGTTCTTTACACTGGAGTTCCTCATATGGAGAACGGACCACCAGTATTGCTGGCAGAGAGGAAAAAAACCCCATAATGTGAAACCAGTGAAACGACAGCCTCAGTTCACTACCGCTAGCTTCATGTAGCTACTGAGGCTGTCGGGATCTACAGCTCCAGAGAAACCTCACACACAGGCTACAGCTGGCAAGGTTTCAACGTACCTGCACTGCCGTGGAGAAAACCAGGCAGAGTCTTGAAGGTCAAAGCTAAAGCCTTGAGGTGAGCTTCCTGCGTCTGCGCGTTCCCTGCTGCACACCTGGACGTCAGATCTCTAGTGCTTAGACTCTTAAGCTCCCCATGCTGTGGAAAGGAAAGCCCTTGTACTGGTGAGGCTGTCCAAGCTTTTTACATGGTTATTACAAACCTAGAAGACTATGATCCTTTGGGAAGTCCCTCTGTTAGGACTGCTCCAAGGGTAAGCATAGCTTGTCAGGAAGACACCTTGTGCTGTAGGAGTCTTCAGTCTTACTTGTGTTCTTCAGTGTTGCGTGATACAAAACCAGTTCTTTTTTGGTGCCTTACATTATAAAACAAATTCAAGACAGTTGATTTTTCCTTTCCTTAACTGCCAGCCCCATCTGAACAAACAATTTAAATGTAAAAGATGAATACATGACATTATTACCAGAAGGTAGAAGTATATGTTATCCCTGATTCAGGGATAAGATCTTACAGGCAGGCTATAATAAGGAAAGAGTAGATGCATTCCTGTGATGTAATGATATTTAATTGTTGACCTTTGAAGCATATTGGCTGTTGTGTCGCTGTTTCTGTGGCTGAGTCTGTTCTTTCCTAGTTGGGGAACAGAGGAGGGCAGGGGTACATAAATGCAAAATCTCACTTAATCTTCCAAGAAATAATGAGGCTGCAGGAGTGTGCAGTACTGTTGGGAATCTCACGCCCCTTCAGTCAGAATAATACAATGTGAAAGCGGTAAAACCATTTTTACTGCATGGAGGCTGGGTGAGTAGAAAAAGAGGATTTTACTGGTAAAATTACTATTCTGGAAGTAGTTTCACTGTGAGGAGGTAGCCACCTTCAGAAAAGAATTATTGTCGTAACAGTCGATACCAAAATAATACCTGATTCAGGGTTTATTAGTGGCATTAATGAGAATTCTGAGAATTTAAAGGTAGCAAAGTCATAAATCCTATACAATGATGATTGCAGAATAGTCACCTACTGTCAGTGTAATGGCTGTTATCTAATCAGACACATAATTTGTTTGAGTATATTAGGCCATTCTAAATCCATTAGGTTTACTGTGATTGCCCATAATCTAATTAACCTATAACTTGACTCTTAACCTGGAAATTAAGAGTAACTTGTTGTACAGTGTAGTATAAATCTACTATATTAAATAAGCATCTATTTGAAACAAAGTATCTGAAAACAGAATAATTGAAAACGGTTATATTTCTGCCATTGTAAATTACTGCATCTTACTTCTAGAGACAGGACCTGTACATGATTGGTTCTGGACATGGGGTAAATAGGAAACCTAACTGAAATCTAGGTGTGCAGAAAATCTCAAACCAAGCAATTCGTACACTGTGCAAGGGGATGCAGTTCTCGTTAATTCTTTCACTTTAGCTGAGAGCTAACCTGCGAGGCACTATGCATTTCTTGTTTAACCATATCTCTTCTTTTTGCATTCCCAAAGTTCGTAATATTTGATATTGGTCCAGCTAGTTCCCCGACATTTCATTTTGGGAAAAGATGAGTTTTCTTCCTAAAAGCTTTCCTGTGGTCTCAGCTGGGTGCAACGTTAAATAGAAACTTCCTTTCCCTATTTGCGGGTAATGCTCTGTGCATTTAAACTGTTGTGTTCTAGCTATAGCCACGTGCTATATGGATTAAGTGTTTTTTTTTTCAAGAAACTTCCTTTTAGCAGTGAAATAAAATAACAGCAGGCTATTTCATCCTAGTAATTACGGTTCTCATATTTCCACTGCTAAGGAACTGCTACACATCTGAAAAACATCTTGAAAATAAAATTCTCTGACAAATACCATTTTTTTTTATGATTTTCCCATTTTCGCCATTATGCCTTATTTTTCAAGGGATACCCAGGCAACAGTTACCACTCGCTTTCCCAGATCGATGTTAATTATAGTTACAACTAAACGTATTGGTTATCTAAAAGAACAGAAATCTCTGCAAATAAGGAAAGACACTCAACTGCAGCAGTGTGAAAAGACAAAGTTTGCACTGCAGTAGATTGGAAAGCAAAAAATTATAACATAAATATGTGAAAGGATTTGGTGGGTATCAAAGAATGTGTTAACTACTAGTCCATGTAAAGATACACTAACCGAATAATCTACACTTCGCTAAATTCTGGTTATTCTCCATCCAACATAGCTTGTTGCTAGTAAAGTTTGGCTAAGCTTTGGCTGCAACCAAAACTATGTGAGGCTTTCAGGTTCTGCCAGTCAATTCTTTTGACTAGGTATTTGTTTGTTGTCTTGTTTTCTGCTTGCAGCCTAAATAACCACCTTTCCTTGCAGTCACTCTTCAGATAAAAGGTCAGTGACATTTCACATCTTCTCTCCTTCCCCCTCCTAATGCAAGTTGATCAAGAAAGAGGGCAGAGAACTCTTCTAATAGCAGTCCTGTTCTTCTAATGTAGCTGTATGGAACTTAACTCAGTAAATCCTGTGAGCTTGATACTGATGGCAAGTGAGCTTGTGTCTGAAGCTCATCATCAGAACTTGTTCATGCCTGGTCTGGATCATGAAAGATCCTTGAAATTAGAAATTTTCTTATGATATCTCCTACTCTAAAAATCCTGAATGGGTTCATCAGGGTCTTGCTAAAGTACCAAGAAGTAAGTAAATCACCCTTACATCCCTATAAATCACTGGCAAGGATGTATATTTCTACTATATGGAGGCTTTTCCTGCGATTTCAAGATGTTTGAATGGCACTTTTTTTTTTCCCCTTTCTTTTTTTCCCCCAGTGGATTCACTAGACATAATTGTGTCATATAGCAGTATATTGAATTTTTTTTATCTTGTGTCTACATTTCTTCATTGTTTGTGTTAAAGGATTTGCTATATTATCAACATTGCTGTCCTCTTACTAAACCTTATTGACTTTCTTTCACTGTCTACAGGAAGTTCAATAGTCCTTGTCACTCGATTCTTCCAAGTATAGCATTTCATTGAACCAGACAAAGTGAAAGGACAGCTCTATTTTTGATAGCACAGTAAATACAGTGCATAAGAAAGACTGTATAATGTATGCAAGAAATTAAAATAGAGCTCCTTTGTAGAAGTTGTTGGGTTTTTTTAAACTTCCCTTCAATTTGCCAAAAGAAAATATCCATGTCTGTTTCCTGTGCAGAGAGGGGCAAAACTAACTAAAACTCTTAATATTGGTATTCTGTATTACTGAATCACTCTGAAGTGACACTGAGAGCAAACATCAAGTTAAATGCCACCATAAATGGTGTATGAATTCTTAAATTAAAAAAAAAAAGATCAATGGGATTTAGGAGCCAGAAAATTAGAAGTTAAAACTCTTCATAAACTACATAATAAACATTTCCTTTTCTGGAGGCATTCATCACCTCTCTCCCAGTCCACAGGCATGCTGTCCTGCCAGCACTTCAGCAAGAACTCCATGCAGTCACATGCACACACAACATACACGGTATTTGGGTACAAGTTACTGCTGTACAATTTATGGTTAAATGAGCATAAACCAAGAAAAAAGGAAACAGGTTAAATTTTTGTACTTGGGAGATGTGAGGCCTCTCATCTTTCAGCAGAAGCTTGGAACTCGAAGATGTCCTTGTCAATAGCTTAGTCTGGCTGCCCCTTGCAAGGAAATGAATGACTCACTCATTGAAGCTGAAAAGTATTCTTTTTAGTAGTTTAAAACAAACAAAAAGCCTTGCTTATTTGTGAAAGCTGAATGACCCCAAAAAGGAAAGCTAGTATCTGCTCAATGAGAGGTGTCCTCCCAGTGTACTTAAACTAGTACTCTAGAATATATCCCAAATGTTAGGCTGAAATAAATTCAAGCCTGAGAATGAGACTGGGAGCCATCTGCTCTTATTTGAAATGTCTGCAATAAACTGATCATATAAACTGCCTTTTTACTCAATGGAACAAAATGAGCACCCTAAGAGAGCTATTATTCCTGAAAGATTTTACGCATTACTCTTGAGATGATATGAACCTCTTCCTGCAAGTTTCTGTTAATTTTCCTGATGAGACCAATGTGCCTCTCAGCAGCAGATACAGCCTTTCTCCCCACGTTGAGTGTGCAGGGCGTGCTGCTATTAGCCTGTATGAAACATGTGGAGCCTGCACTGGCTGTGTGGAGGAGTGAACTCCGAGATAACATTTATGATTCTGGATGAAGAGGCTGAGCAGTAAGGGCACCTCATCAGCCTCTATTGCACCAGTACTGAACACTTTGTTTTCTTAGAAATGAAACAGAAAAAAATTATCTTCTTCCCCCCTTTTTTTATAAATAACAAAAAAATATTAACAGATTTTAAAGCAGAATGAAATTACTAATTAGTTTGTAGGGTCAGTAGTGAATGTCTTAGGCTTCCAAAAACTTCAGTATTTAAAAATTACTTTGAATAACTGAAGGTGGAGCTGTGAAGTCGAATACATTGTTTATAAGATGAATCTAGGTCTGTATTCATGGTCTTTTTTTTTTCAGGTGTCAGTGAAGTCAACAGTTAAGTAATAAAGAATTCTGCCATGTCTTTCTCTCGTTCTTTACTTTGGCAAGAATTTTGCCATGAATTAAATAATTTAGGCAAAATTAGTGGAAGACAGAAGGATCCTGTAGTCTGGTTGCTGGTAAATGCAAATGGATAAAAATGGCCTTTGCCTAAGGGAATATCTAATTATTCATACAGAATGTAAGGTGGTGAAGAGAAGACATTGAGAGCATCCACACCAGCTCCAGAGTATCCAGACTGACTATGATGCTCCTGAGAGATGTAGACCATGTGTTTACATACTTTCAGAAAGAAGGGAAAAATTAATACAGATTTTCTATCTTCCATACACTGTACACTGAACTCTCAAATGAAAAGGAAGGAAAACTTTCCAATCTTGGGAAATTTTTTTCGTGACAAAAACTATTTGGTAAACATTAACCAAATTCAAACTGTTGTGATTACTAAAGCAATGCTTTTCAACAACGTGATTATTTAGCTTTTCTGAAATTAATCTACCTGTAATAATAAGTCTTGTAAGTAGTACGGTGCCAGTGAAAGAAAACGTGATTGCAGTGAAGTTGATCATAAACAGGAGTAGACATTGAACAGTATAATTGTTATCCAAAGTATGTAGCATGCAATATAGAAAATGTCCAAAATAGTGATATGTTAGCTGCAATAAATATTATTTAAGATTAGTGGTTTATTTTTAAGCATTAAGATTTCAGTAAGCTAGTCAAGAAATTTTATTATAGTGTCCTTCCAAAGGCATATTTGAATGATATTTTATTACAGAAATAAAACATTATGTAAAAGCAATATACACAGCTAGAAGATAAACAGGATTTTGCCAATTAGGTGGACATATGATAACATTATACATAAAGTTTCAATTGCTCATCTAAGTTTAGCATCAGCAAACAATTAACATCTGTGCTAGACTCTGTCAGTTCTTCCATAATAATATTTCTTGGCTAAAGCTTTGAATTTCTAATGTTGCTTATGAGCAAACTGTACACTATTACTTGTGCATATTTTTTTTTTTATTGATGTAAATGGGAATCTTTATAGGTTGCTTCCACTAAGCTGCAAATTTATGAACAACCTATTTCAGATTTCTGTTCTGGAAACTTTAGAATGGTTTCTGTGTGAATGGGAATAAAAGTTTTCTAAGCTTCCTTCATGAAATAATTACTAACAAAAATAGTTTTTGAAACATTAGCACCCAATATTTCTTTTTTAAAATAAGCTCTCCAGATCAGGATGCTGCTCTCTGAAATCAAGATGGTTTTCTGTTTGCCTGGGAAGTTCATTGGGATCACTGAGTGTGTATCTCTGAGAAAAACAGGGTTGGCTGGCTATTTTCAAGGCAAGGTCTGTGGGATCCCTTGTCCACTGCCAAGGAGGTCTGTCACAGAAATCCTTAAAACGGTGAGGATTCTGCCTATGAGAGAGGAGAGGAACTGTAACACCCAATAGAGAATTCCATTGAAGTCCTGTTTTCAATATGGCAGGTTTCTGAGTTGACTATTCCAGGTGTAAAGTACTCTTCTTCCCAGAGATAACCAATGCTGACTGCTCTTTCTATGTTGTACCATGCTTGGATGAGCTAGTGCCTTTCAGAGAAATGCGTCTTGCTTGGAAAAAACAAAGAAACATATTTAACTGACCTATTGCCCATGTATGACAAAGAAGTTTCATTCAAGTGCTTTAAGATTTTTATTATTAACTAGATCTCCCCTCAGTGCTTTCTGTTTGTTATAAGATACCAACATTCTGTAAAAGGAGCTTCACAAGTTTTCATAAAATCACATGGGGAATTTAGTACCTTGGGATTTATGTTTATTTATATTAATTATTAGATCATGAATTTAAAATGGAAGGGAAGGGACATTGAATGATCTCCATGTAACTGTTTGAATTGTCCATCCTGTAAAAGAATGACTGGTTATCAGCAGTTGCTTAGGATGTGCCATTAAGAACTATTTAATGAAACATATACTGTGATCATTCACAAATCATTCAGCCCAGATCTTCTGTTTGAAGATAACACGTGCCAGTTCATTTGTAAAGTGAGGATGCTGGCACTGCCTTACAATTCAAATGAAGCTAGCATAAATATAATAACTATATTAGAACATCTTAGCTGCTTCAATAATTTCATCATTATTTGGAGATGAGGACGTATACATGATGTGGTAGGTATAACGAATTATGGTAGATATGACAAATCACATTACAGATGATAATTTATTCATTCAATGTTGTTGTATGTTATAATTATGAAGAATTTTAAAAAAGACACTAATTCCAGCTGTCACTTACATCATTAAGATCTAAAGGCCCCTCTTTGAAAATCCTTTTTTCTGTTGTTCAGAATTCTGCCAACGCATTGAGCAGGCCAATGCAAACAGCAGTTGTGAGATAGGGATTTCTTAATTTTTTTTTAATACTAACTAGAGTAGTTCTCTGAGGGTTAAAGAAGGATGGGATCCTGCAAATTGCATTTCTTCCATTTGTTGGCTCCATAATTCTAAAATAAAAAACATAACCAAATACCTCCCTTTTTGTATACCATAAATACATAAAGTAATCATAAAATTAAAATTTATAGTCAAATGGCACTATGAAGGTATTCATTTGCAACTAGAGTAAATAATATTTGAAGGTCAGACTTGCAGTTGTCTCCATGCTTTCTCCTTGCTTTAACATAAGTCTGCTGCTCTGCTGCCATCATCCAAGTTTTGTTGTGTTTCTTGGTATAAACAAAATTCATCACATTATGACAGCAGTTGTAAATACATTTGTCCGTATATTATAATAGCTTAAGGAAGTATATTTGCTGTTCTCCATAAGACAGTTTTTCATGTTTAAAAAGTAACATTTTTATTTATATACAATTTTGGCACCTATAATTTAATGTTATTTAACTTTATCAGAAATAATTCTTAAGATCTGACTCCCTTCTTGTTTTTAATGTGACTTCTTGCCCATAATTTCATTGAGTAAAATAAAATTTCCTAAAATAAAATAAAATTTTGATCTAGTAGAAGAATACCAATCTCTATATTTTTCCATAACAACTCTTCAACAGAAAATGCAAAGAACCCCCAAAGTTTATCCATGAAGCTCTTCAGTAGCCTGCGTGAGTGATAATAGGTCAGTTTTCAATCACACCTCTAATCTATTGTACTTTTCACATTCATAATGAATTTAATCTTTAAGAGCTGACAATGCAATTTATTTATAGCAGGTAAAAAAGGTAATTTTTAGTTCCTAATATCAAAACCAGTACTTCCCCTTTTAAAAAGCAAGTTATTTTGGAACAAAATTATATGAGATGACTCACTGCTAAACTTTATCTTCTGTGAGGTGGAGTGCTTTCACAAAGAAGTAGCTGAGAAGGTGTAATTACACATACTTTATTTTTAACCCATTTTCTCCTCATTTCTTTGCCCACACTTCTCTGCTCTGAGTAAGCACTGTAACTTTTACACCATAAAGAACAGTAGAATTAGTAAGGGTTATATTGCACTAACTTTTTGTTTTGTTAGAAATCATCTATGACTTTAATCTTTTAGGGTATAAATATTAGAATACTTACCCTGGGGACTTCGAAAAAAATGGGCGAATGCTATACTTCATTGCCCAAATGCTAACTTTGTATCCATGTGTTAATTCAAGTGATGCCCTTGGTCTTGAGCTTTACTTATAAGTCTGTTCTAATATTTTTGAGACTTTATAAAAAAGATAAATCAATGTTTGCATAGAAAATAGTATATGGTGAGTCTTTTTATTTAAAGGTAATTCCAGGCTTTTGGACATGTGAAATGTTCTTTTCATGGTTTCTAATTTCTCTCATATGCATCTTCTCATTCATTCTTGGTCTTCCGTTTTTACTGATTTGAAGAGCTCCAATGGTCTTCAAAGGCTGCTAAAGCCTCCCTCTGTGTGCAGGTTGAAAAAAATGCAAACTTTCAACCTAAACATAAATGAGCCTGGCTGAGGGAAGTGTTTACTGCTCTCCTTTATGAATACAACTGATCTAAACTTAGCTGTGTCTTACAGAAGAGCTAACATTACCAAATGAGAGGATTCTCCTGGATGGACCGTCTAGTAAAATCTTACCAACTACTATTATCTATCAGTAATAACAAGGGAAGTATTTGCAGGTCCTCATGTGGTAAATTCTTCTCTTCCTCCAAAAATCTGGTAGGACATTAACTACCTCTAGTGAAAAGAAAAATAGTGATGATTCGATGAATCAACCCCTGTCTTGATTTTTATTTTTTTTTTAGGACTGGGCCATGAGATAATTGCAATAAAGCAGCTTTGGAATTTCTATTTTTTTTCTGCTTTTCTTGACCTTTTTATTTCCTAAATCTGTACAAATAATGTTACTTGTGTTGATAATGTAGTTGTGCTTTCAAGGAATTCCCACTGCCTTTGATACAGCATCGTTTCTGATACAGATGTGATTCCCAGCCAGTGCGAGTAACAAGGTACTTTTCTGACTCACCTTTCAGTTATCCCAGAGTATAATTTTAGCGAATTATTTTGTATCTCCGGGAAAATTTCTCAAATCATATGAGACCCAAAATCTCTCTAAAGATCATCCACAAAGATGTGTGCTTTTGTCTAATAACTAGTTAATTACAGCTGCTGAAATAGTTAACCAGACCACACCTGAATCACTGTCCTTCAAGAAACAGTATCTTTGCTGTTACATAAACTTCAACAGTTACAGCACATAAATTCTGGCGTTTCGCTAGATCCAGCATTGCTGAAGTGTACACATCTGCCCTTCCTATTGCACTTCCTAAATGACATTATCTTTTCTTACATGGTGCAGATCTTCTCTTAATTACTCATGCTGATGGCACCTGAAAGTTAGCCTACTGAAGTCCATTCAACTGCAGGCCCTGTTTTGACGCTGTTTGAAAACAGCAGTGTTTTCAGGCTGATAATGTGATTTCTACGCTACCTCACCCTTATGTACGGGTCAAGCCATTTCAAGTGACAAATACTGAAGATATTAAAATATATTAATGTTCCTTCCACTGTCCGTGTTTTTGGATGCTTATCAATCAGAATCAACTAGTTCAAATTCATGGTTTTTATGTAGAAAGGATAGAATGATTGGAGATGTGATTTTTTTTCTTTTATTGTAAAGGTTTTTTTTCTATAAATGTGCATGACTTAGGGCTGATAATACTTGATAACACTTGATGAAGTGTTAGTGTGGCAACTGTGCAAGTGGAAGAGTGGCCTAACCC
>VYZM01012931.1:265993-290605 GCA_013398915.1 Dromas ardeola | reverse complement strand
AGAGGAGAGGAGAGGAGAGGAGAGGAGAGGAGAGGAGAGGAGAGGAGAGAAGAGAAGAGAAGAGAAGAGAAGAGAAGAGAAGAGAAGAGAAGAGAAGAGAAGAGAAGAGAAGAGAAGAGAAGAGAAGAGAAGAGAAGAGAAGAGAAGAGAAGAAGCCCTGATACTGTGTTATTTGTACAAGGCTGAAGTCGTAACTCTTGGCTGAGATGCCTGTGAAAGCCCTGCGTGATGGCTTCTTTGTTGGCTCATAAGGGAAACATCTGCGCTGGGTCTTATGGACAAAATCCAAGGTGAAAATCTCTGTCAAAGCAAAACTAAAAGACATATGAGCCCCTCCATATTTTACTTCTTGGTACCTCAGTTTACCTGTGGTGCAGTGTTACCATAGTCAATAGCCCGTATTGGTATTGCCAATGGAGGTCAGGACCTCCACATCTTTGCCATCAAACACCTCTGTGACCTGGATGAGACTGTCCTGCTTCAAAGCTCCTGCTCCTTATGCCTTAGATAGTCTTACCTGAAGATCTGCCTTGTGGGAAAGGAAGGGCAAGGCTGGATGTTCAGCCCAAAAACGAATGGCTCAGTTGAAGCTTCCTTGCCAGGGGACAGGGCCTTTCACATCGCCAGTAAGGAGGTGTGAGAAAAGAGGTGGAATAGAGGAAGCTGTCAGAGAGGAGTTTGTGGAGGCGGACTCAAGAACAGGGACACCTAAGAGGTGCCACAATACATTGAAAACACTGTTTGAAATCTTCTCACTCAGTAGCTTCCTGATCAAACACAGACCCAATTTGCTAAACTGAAGAAGGGGGATGGTTTTTTATCCAGCAGTTTCTGCTGCAGATGTGATATTTGGCCTTGCACCAGGCCAAACGTGCATCTGCCCATTGTTATCACCAATGTGAACGATGCAGTCAGATGAAGTGAGACAAGTTTTGGGCTTCTTTTGTCAAGCAGAAAGGAATCCATCTGAATATCAGGATGGGTAAGCTGTTAGACTTAAGTAGGTCTCGGTCCCGCTCTCTCCTACTGCTGCACTCACAACCTTTCAGACACCACTGCTCCCAGCCTTCAAAGTGGGGTTTCCCTGAGAGATCTTCTCCAGAAAGCCAACCCATCTTGATATCAAGGCTTCCAGGGATGGTAGATTACGTCCTCACTGTCCTTT
The DNA here is from genome assembly GCA_013398915.1 of Dromas ardeola. Classification (NCBI taxonomy): domain Eukaryota; kingdom Metazoa; phylum Chordata; class Aves; order Charadriiformes; family Dromadidae; genus Dromas; species Dromas ardeola. The sequence continues at coordinate 289,440 of VYZM01012931.1, read as the reverse complement.
CCTTGAAATGCAGCATCAACCATTGGTTAATCACCCAAAGTGTAGGAAAAGCAGCCCCCTTTTTTCTAAGCTGTGGTTTGGTTGCTGCTCCTTGCTCTGACTTTCTCCATCAGCATCTAGCGCCCAAGGAACAGGACTGCCCTCAAGTGAGTATCAGGACAAGGAAAATACACTTGTTTTTCTCATAGAGCCTGAATAAACAACCAATGAGTCCTCATGAAGAGATGGAGGTGAGAGTCTATACTCTTAAAATACTTCCTAGAGGGATATTTTGGTTTTCAGCAGTTTTCTTTTCTGCTTTGTTTTGATTCCTTCTAAACCCTGCTTCCCTGCCTCCATATGACAGGAAATCAACCTAAGCAAAAATACTAATCTTGGTCAAAAAAACAGGTTCTATATATAGGAGAAATAGAAAAATAAATTTAAAAGTAAATTTTATCTGGAAAGGCTTTTTATCTCTCTAGGTAGGAGTACGTAGGACCCCTTGTGATCAAAAGAATTGTGGCCAGCAGGTCGAGGAGGGGATTCTGCCCCTCTACTCCGCTCTGGGGAGACCCCACCTGCAGTGCTGCCTCCAGCTCTGGGACGACCAACATCAGAAGGACATGGACCTGTTGGAGTGGGGCCAGGGGAGGCCACAGAGATGCTGGGAGGGCTGGAGCCCCTCCGCTGTGGGGACAGGCTGAGAGAGCTGGGGGGGTTCAGCCTGGAGAAGAGAAGGCTCCGGGGAGACCTTGGAGCCCCTTCCAGTCCCTCAAGGGGCTCCAGGAAAGCTGGGGAGGGACTCTGGATCAGGGAGGGGAGCCATGGGACGAGGGGGAATGGTTTTAAACTGGAAGAAGGGAGATTTAGATGAGATATTAGGAAGAAATGTTTTATGCTGAGGGTGGTGAGCCCCTGGCCCAGGTTGCCCAGAGAAGCTGTGGCTGCCCCATCCCTGGAGGGGTTCAAGGCCAGGTTGGACGGGGCTTGGAGCAACCTGGGCTGGTGGGAGGGGTCCCTGTCCAGGGCAGGGGGGTGGAACCAGATGGTCCTTAAGGTTCCTTCCAACTCGAACCATTCTATGATTGTATGATTCTATGATCTGTAGACAGGGGTGGACTAAAGAGACCATACACCTCTTCTAACACTCGGTAGTAATGGTTTACAAGGTGCCACAGCAGCCATGTCCATATTGTTTCAGGCCTGTGTCCTTTCCTGAGCTATTTCAGGGACTACAAACATGCTAAAGGGTTTACGTACTATAATCAGGAGGACCATGAGGTGGGACAAAAGTCTGATGAACCTATAATTCTTGGGATGACGCATCTATGTTGACTTCCACCTATCACCTTCATTTTCAGTGGTAACTCCTTCCAATTGAAAATGTGTGCCTGAGACCTTGAATCTCTCCAGTCAACAGGGTACCTCTCTCTGTGTATATGGATTTTGGGCAGACTTGGGAGGTGGTGCACACAGAAACCCATAGCTGGAGTGGTGAGAGAGGAGGTTTTTGGATCATGCCTTGGCATTCTGATCTAGGTAGCTGGGATTGAGTCATCTCCATGGGGTTGGGGGCTCTGCATGAGAAGATGCAAAAAGTGTAGCAGCAGGAGGATCACTGGGCTGAAACTGGTTTGCAGAAAAGGGAGATGAGGCATGTGGGCTTGAGGGCTTGGTTTAAAGCGGAGAAAGAAGTGTTAGAGGTGAAGAAGAGGTCTCCCCTGACAACAGTCAGATCCAGAGGCATTTTCTATCTTAAGCAGGCCAAGTGAATAACAGTTGGGGCTAGCAAAGAAACCATCAGCGGAGACAGTAGCCAGTGGCTTCAGACAGTGGCCTTCAGCTGAAACAAAGCTGTACTCTTGAATTTTTCATTGTGAAACAGATTTGTTTCAGTCATTTTTGAGCTTTTGTGAGCACTTCCATGAAACAGGACCGAAGGCATGCAGGTAGGTCATGGACCATCTTCCTAAGCGATGGCCTTGGCCTCCGTTTGGTTGCATTTTTGGAATGATGAGAGGAAGTGGGTGCCTGTCTCCCAGCCTCTCCTCTTCCAGGCAGCCCTGGAAATTCCAGCCTTTGGTGGACTCCTGATGAGCAGATGGGACAGATAGGCTCTGCAAAGCATCCTGGGCCCTTCTCTTACTCTCCTTCTGTTGCTGTCCTTGCTGTAGGCCTGACCTGAGCTGATGTTATAAGCCCAGGTGGACATGGGCAGGATGGAGGTCAGAGTCTGGGCTCTGGATTGGGTAGGACTGGGAGATGCAGCTCTAACTTGCACCGTCTTGTGTCGATCCCTCAGTCTTTGCACTGGGCAGAAGTCATCAGCATTCAGCATTGTCTGCTCAACTTCTTCACCCGTCTGCTGTGAGGAGACACTGGTGGGTGGGTGAGCACAAGAAGGAACAGGGTGAGCATTGCAACTCATCTCATTACCATTGAGGTTTCCCCCATGCCAATGACTGATTTGCCTTTCAGGTCATTCACCACGGCTTTATCTTCTTTGCAGAGCTGCAACTGATACCGCTTTTGGCTTGTTCTCTTTTTTGTCCTTCCTAGGGAGCGTCTTTTGTGATTTACCAGCTCTGTTGGTCAAAACAGCAATGTGAGTTGAGAGGCTTTACACTAGATTTCACATGTAGTTGCCCTGCCTGCTGCTCATCACAGCTTAGCGATTTCAGTAATTTCTGCACACCACTGAACAATCTCATTCCCACCCTAAGGAAGAAGTGAGTGTCTCGAGCCTGCATACTTTTCTCCATATGCACAAGGTCTTTTTTTACTCTTTTTTAAAATTATTCTTCCCTCTCCTCCTCCCCTGTCACATGTGTGACAGACTGGATGTCTCTGGGATTGAATCAAATTGTCCTTTTTTCGCATTGCCATTCAACCCACAGTCAGAACCAAGAGCAAACTCCAGTTCGGAGGTGAGAAATAAAACCCCCTCAGAAACTGCCAGGGGCTGAAACAATTTGGCAAGCTTCGCAGAAGAAAACTGCCAGCATGGAACGATGAGATGGGAGCATTACTTCAACAGAAGAAGCTCTGATTAGCAGATTATCGCTTAAGTGATGTTGATCCCAGCCACGCTGCTGTCCAAATGAGCCCTTTCACAGCTGCCAGCTGCACCGCGGAGTCATGCACGTAAATAAGTGGGCCAGATCCTTTGCTGGCACGGGTCGAGGCAGCTTTGATGGACCGTCGTGGAGTTACAACAGCTGGAGAAGTCTGGCTATAACGGGGCGTCTGACTCGCTCCTTAAACTTCCTCGAGGGCTTGTGAATGAGAGAGCCCGAAACAGAGGAACGGCTTCTCCCGCTCCAACAGCATCAAAAACACAGCACGCCACAGCTGCAGGGACCCTCTAAACTTTGATTGTGTCCAATTGCTGCTGGACAAGGCATTCTTTGTAAGAAATACTCTTTTTTTGTTTTTTTTTTTAATTGCAGATACGAGACTGCAGCCGTGGCTGTAATGCGCCCAGAGCCAGCAAAGAGACTGTGCAAGCGGGTTGAAAGAAGCTGGAATCACCTTATCACTAACTGTAAGAGAGATCCTTGCTGAGTCAGATAGGGGAATGATGAGGGAGATATATATATTTTATTTTTTTTTACAGTTGCTGAGCTTGTAACCTATTCCCTGGGACCATAAACCAGTATATAGCGTCTTGCCCTCATAAAGCTTTATTTATCTCTGATGAGCCTGTTTAGCTGAGCGTGTGGGGAACATGTGAGGGACTCTCATGAACAGCCTTGGGGTGAGCTTTCCCCAGAGTTCACAGTCCATTTCAGCTCTGATAAGCGTTCAAAGGTGATGGCCTGAAACCTGCAGAGCTGGCAGCAAGGGACGGGGCTGGGGGGAACAAACTCTCTTTGTGAGGCTGTTGGAGCTTGCTGCTGCAAACTGGAGACAACACAAAGCTGCAGCTTGCTGGGATGCCTGTGTATTGAATGAAATCTTTCACTGGGTTCCCCAAACAATCTAGGAAGATCCTCAGCCTTTGTCCTGAACTGGACTGCAGTCCTGTCCAGGTAACCTCAGACCACAAATGTCAGTGACTTCAAGCCCCGGTAATTTTTAGGTTATTGGATTGAATCCTGATTTGTTAGCATAACCTTGCTGTAGACTTGGACTTTTCAACCTAGAAAAGAAGGTATTGTAGAAGGGGAGGGCAAAAGGTAGGAGACAGATCTGTGAAAATCATGAAGGCGGCCACTGAGAAATAGTGATTTGGTATCTCTCCCAGTAGAGAGATTGGGAACACAATCTGATCTAGTTAAAGATGTCCCTGCTTACTGCAGGGGGGTTGGAGTAGATGACCTTTAAAGGCCCCTTCAAACCCAACACATTCTATAATTCTGTGATTCTAACACAGGACTGAAAATTTTGGGGTAGGTGCAAAGCAAACAAAAGGACGTGGCTCTTCACAGGCAGGTGGTGAAGCTATGAAACTCCTTGCACAGGATCTCATTTACATGGGTTCAAAGTGTGATTAGATGAGTTAACGGAAGGCAAAAACCTTCAAGATTTTTAAACACTAGTGTAATGTCTGTGCCTTGGCAGGTCTCTGAGTTTGGGGTTACTGAGGTCTGGGGAGGTATGTGGGAAACCGTCAGTACATGTTCACGCTGTTCTTTTGGTAGTTAATAGTTCTACTGGTAGTTATCAGTACAGCACATTGTTCAGTCACTATCCATCACGAGTGCTGTTGGAGATAGGATACTCTGATAGGCGGATTTTTCATCTGAGCTGGATCGGCAATTCTGGGGTGAAAAAAAAAAAAAAAGAACAAAACGGTGATTTTCCAGTCACACAGATGGCAAAGTCAGCCCTTGATCAAGTCCATCCCTCTCTGAAAGACCAATATTTGGAGAACTGTGAGCAGGGACATGTTCCTGGTCCCACGTGCTTCCTGTCCATCTGCACTGCTGCTCCTCCAGCAGCCCACGGACCATACGCAGTCAATCTCTCTGGGTCTGCCCCAGCCTACACGTGACACCCCACTGGCTGCTTAGCTGGAAAGTCAGGGCTTGGAAAGGCAGAATAGCCGGTAATATTAAAAGGTGTGGTCTCAGGAGTCATCCTTTTCCCTGGGTTTTGGCAGGATCAGTCTGAATCTGGCTCCTGCTCTCTGGGACAGGTAATCTCAGTATTGTGTCTGGCTCCCGCAAAACCTGGAAATGGTCTTTCCAGGGGTCCTGAGGCTCATGGAACCTGCTTATATTGCCTCTGCCACCAAAGCCTGAAGCATTGCCCCTGGTTACCACAGCACTGACTCCCCTCTGGAGGTGGAAGAAAAGCCTCTAACTGAAAACAAGGCTTTATGTCTTGATTTGGAGGCTCAAGTGTCTGAAAATCTGAGGTTTGGCTGCATTTTGGTGTTCAACTCACGTGGCTTTTGTTTGCAACTCTTGAACTTCCTTGCGCCTTTTTTTCATGCACAGAGAAAAGGCTTGGCTGGTCTCTCCGTCCTCACAAAGTCTCCTTTATCAATGTAAATGACTTTTTTAAAGTCATCTCTGATTGAAGCTTCTAGCCTGCATCAGGCAAAACTGAAAAAAAACCCAAACAACCCAAACCCATATATTTTCAGTGTCAATCACCGCAGACTCAATGAAGTATCCGATTATTTTAAGCAACACATGATTACACTGTCCTGTAACATAAACTCTGAAAGAAAGCATCATGGGGTACAGCAATAAAATAAAAATACCAGCACTTACACACTAGAAGAAACACAGTAAAATTCAAGCTGGTCTTGCAGAAGCGGAGATAATATCCTTCTCTCATTACGATTTGTTAGCACTTCATATAACTATTTTATTTTAAATGGAAAGAAGAAACTAAAGCATGGGAGAAATGCCACAAGCTATTTGGGACAGATTTGTAAACATAATGCACGCAGTAAATTCTGTGTAAGTCTTAATGAGCAGCTCTTCTTTTCTTTGTGTGCGTGGGGTTTTTTTGTTCTGTTTTGTTTTGCTGTTGTTGTTGTCCTGGAGATCTAGGCAGAGTGAAAGAGGGTCCCATTTCCCCTTTGACTGTAGAACTGACTTTGCCTTTGAGGTAGGACTTGCCATAGGGCTTAGTGGGAGTCAAAGCTGGGGAGTGGGACGTGGTCAGGAGTCTATGCATCCTTTGTATTCCCCATCTGCACAGCTCACCGTGAGCTGCTGGAGGTTGCTCTGAGTGTTGTCTGGACCAGGCTGACGCATGTCCAAGCTCCCTATGCCACCACGGCCTGCAGAGAATGACTCTTAAATCTGGCTCAGGAGGGGTACTCCAGTTGGCCAACCTGTACATCTCCCTGGGTTCGCTGTATCATAGAATCATCGAATGGTTTGGGTTGGAAGGACCTCAAAGATCATCTTGTTCCAATGCCCTTGCCATGGGCAGGGACACCTCCCACTAAACCAGGTTGCTCCAAGCCCCGTCCAACCTGGCCTTGAACCCCTCCAGGGACGGGGCAGCCACAGCTTCTCTGGGCAACCTGTTCCAGTGTCTCACCATCCTCAGAGTGAAAAATTTCTTCCTGTCCCAGATCATGAGCTCTCCTTGTGATGGTGAGGAAAAGGAAGGGGCTCTTTTTGCTACTGTCCCTGCTTGAACACTGTTTCTCCACTGTGGGCTCTTAGTCTTGAGTTTTTCATTAGCCTTTTGCTCACTGAAACAGCAAATAGCAGATGACTCTGGTACCACAGAAACCAACTGCTTCCATGATGTTGTTTGTGAGTGCCCCATATCCCACCTCTCGTCCTTAGAAAACCCTCCTCACTTGCTTGGGTTGTACCTCCTTCCCACCTGAAGGATCACCACGCTCCTAGTCCCTGCCCTGCCCTTATTCACACATCCAATTGTTAATGTGAAACCAATTTTACTTGACATGGGAAGTCTTGCAACAGTCACAGGAGCTTTGTCTCAAAAATCAGCAGCAAGGCCTGATGCAAGAGGGATGGTCCAAGGTTATAAGTAAGGCAGATTTTTAGATAGACATACTCTCTTTCTATAGACCACAGATGTGGCTGGAAAAACATGCAAATATTTTAACAGACAAGCCTGGAAGTACATGTTCAAAAAAAAGGCTGACACCACTGCTTTTGGGCTGAAAACCTTTGTTTTTTCTATTCATATCATGTACTCTTGTAAGAGAAATCCCCTTTTCCATGAACCTCACATTTATCAGAAAATCTCTGTGTTTTTAAGAATCTCTGTTCAGGGACAGAACGTTTCTGACCTTCCTTGGATGTCGCCATGTCACTGAGCCTTCCACAGAAAAATTTTGCAGTTCAGTCAATACTTCTGTGCAATTTTTTCGTCAGAAAATAAGTCTGTTTTTTTTTTTTTTTTATTAAGCTAATGAAACAAAATGATTATTTTCTCCTGCAAGATCAGCACAATGAAAGATGGTCCTCTTGCGTCTTTGCTGAAAATTACCCCAAACTCCTGTTTTCCTCCTAAATAAAAATAAATTTGGAGACTGCGGTAGCAAAAGATGAAGAGGTCATTACCAGTTCTCTCAACTGGGAGTCATGATGAAGCTGGCTTGCTGTTGTGCTGAAGGTGCACTTTGCAGGGAGGAACCAGGGAGTCAGAATAGCTTATCTCCTCCCCTCCCACCCCAATTCTAAGCTGAAAGCAGTCAGGAAGCCAGTACTTGGCAGTCTTGCTTCTACCAAGTGTCAGGAGATGACAGTCAACCAAAGACTTGTGGAATGTGTTGGTATGGAAGAAAACAGCCTTTATTTGGTCAACATTAGGAAAGAAAAAAGAATCAATCCAAACTTTCTTTGCTGGCAGGTGAAAGTAGATTCAGTCCAGAATGGAGATAAAGTTGTAGCTTTTGAGAAAAGCTTGTGCTTTGATTAAGAAAGTGAGATATCATATCTGCCACCACTGCTGGTGTCCAAGGCACCTCAGAAGTAATTAGGCACCTATGTTGAACTGACTGACTTCAGACCTTAAAGTTAAATTAATTGACTTCTTCCTCTAAAATCAGGAAAGATGAACCTGAATCCTACATACTAAGGAAGGTCTGGAATTTATTTTCTCTCCGGTACTGATTTTTATACATAAAATGGGACATTTTAATATAGAAATAAATGTATAAAAGATATTTAAATTTATAAATATATAACATATATTCAAACATATAAAGAAATATATAAATAAATAGAAAAGAAATAAAAATAAATTAAAAACTATAAGAACACAGCAACCCTGCTTTCTGCTCTGCTTCCCCTGATCTTCATTTGCTCCTCTTTCTTAAGAGGTAAACGTGAATCACGTCGACTGGTAAAGAAACATCATTTGTCCAGGTCAAGTGTAATGACCACAATATGACATTGATACTGAAACAAAAAGCACCTATCCCTCATTGAGAAATAATTGATTATGACCTAGAAGTAATCACTAGGGCTATGCTAGTATCTTAAATTTCTCCTTTCTCACCATATAAATGGGACCTGTAACATGCAGGGGAAGGACACCATGTCACCGGGAACAGCCACAGCGCTGTAGAGAGGGATGTGACTTGTAGCAGAGTTGCTTTCAAATGTGGTTCTGTTCATTTTACTCCCCTCTGTCATTACTCTTCACTGCAACATCTCTCCTTCTCCACGATCTGGCCAGCAGCTCTCAGAAAAGGCCAGCCCGTATCCTCAGGAATGTGGGGTCATGACATTGAAGAAAGATGCTCCAGCAGGTGAGACCCAGGATGGGCTAGAGGGGAATGGGATGGTGTGGAGTCAGGAATGAGAGATGGGAGCCACTCTTTACATGAAACACAGAAGGTCAGTCCTTGGAGTGTGGTTTCTGGTTCAAAACCAGTAGGTGATCCTTTTTCAACATGGTAGAACAGAATTGGCACCACATGGAGAATGTCTCAAGGGGCACCTGGATGCTCTGGGCTTCCCACAGACGATTACTGAGTGCTCCGAGTCCTGCTGTGTGTGTACAAGATGTGCCTCTTCCTTTTCATTATCTCGCATGAGCCCGGCACTTGGGGCTGGAAGGAAGCATCTCACCTCTTTCAGCCATCCGTGGGGCAGACACCACAACTGTCTGAAACATCCCTCAAACTATCATTAGCTAAGTGAGATACTAAAGCTGGTCCCAAGGGTCTTTTGACTGTTAATCGGGAATGGAATGCCTGCTTTTAGGGAATGATTGTAGAATAACACTCAGGCAAACCAGAAAGCACCTGGAGGAAAGCCAGCTGAAAACAGAAGAAATTTCAAACATTGTCTGGGAGGAGAAAGAGAAAGATGATTTTTTTTTCTTTTTTTTTTCTTTTTTTTTTTTTTTCCAAGGCTTGGAGACAGTAGCAGCCTCCTCTTCAGTTACAGGGAATAATAGCTGACTTCTCCAGGACCGCATGATGGACTCAGAGAAGGACATTCACAGCGGGAAACAGATACCTACAGTTAGACACTTGAATTTCCTGTACTTCAGCTCAAAATCATTAAGCTGGGGAGAATGCTAGCTGATTTGATCTTGTGCAATAGAAAAATAATTTAAAGTTGGAAATGTCTTTCCTCCTATCCCCACTATAACTATAGCAATATGACTGCCAGGACCCTGAAATACCAATGTAATATAAATCTACTATTGCGCTCTTCTCTTTCATTAAATCATCTCGATGTGGAATGGTGAGCAAAAATCCATTATGAGTCCAGTGCAAAACCTGCCACACTGTTTTTAAATTCTATTGCAGGTCTACAAATCACTGGCGCCAGGTATCATGTGAGGTAGTTTGAAGACAATGAAAAAAAGAGTTCTGAGAGGCATCAGAAAGTTTGTGTCTCTGGCTGAAATACTTTCTTCTCGTTCTTTTTTGAAACTTTTATTGTGGGAATTAGATTGTCTCCAGAGATGCTTTGAGTGGGAACAAATATACACGACTGAACACATTTGAGTTATGAAAGCATTTTAGGATACAAATGGGAACGTTAGAGCTGAAAAGTGAATTACCATTTGTATGTGTCGTCCCCCCACCCAACCTCACCCCCAAAAAATTGCTAGGGAAGAATCTGTGAATATGTAAGAAATAAGAAAATAAGCAGATAGGATAATCCAATTACTCCATCAAAATGAGACTCCAGAAGACTGAAATAATCTGAGGCTTCTTTGCATTTTATTTTCATAAAAGACCAGTGTTTTTCTGATAAGAGACTTCAAAAAACCTACATTTTATCTAGAGCAGTAGAAGAGAAGATAACATAAGAAGACAGCTGAGTAAGGAATACATTGATAGGTTAGATTAGATTAGAGGGAAATCTCAGTTGGGTGGAGGAAGGCAGGGATGCAACAGATCTTCATGCAGAGGAGAAAAGAAGAATCGGGGAAGGTGCAGATGACGTTGCCTGACTTCAGATCTTGGGAAGATACTGGAACGAATTAATTGCAAATTCATGAGCACCTGGAAGTACTAATACGGTGATGAAAAACAACCATTATGGATCTGTCAAGAACAAATCGTGTCAAACTAATATACTTTCAGTTTTGACAAGATAATGGGATCAGGGACGAATGGGAGACTGTGTTATGTCTCGGTTCTGACAAAGCATTTGGCACTGCCTCGTATGATACTGTCATAAGCAAACTCAGGAATATTAAGGTAGCATTCATCTTCGCTGTATTAGACGTGCATTGGGTATCTGTTTCTGAGTCAGTCACCCTGAGGTGGATAAAGAGGAGCGTCTAGAAATAATTAATCTCTCCCGTCTTAGACACTGATCTTAATATGGGACAAATTGCACTCTGCAGGTGCCCATTTTTCTCCTCTGAGTGTATGGACAAACCAGGGTTACTGGCTCAGCATTTTAATCTGTCTTTTAGACACACAACTCAGGGCAGATGAATCTTATTCAGAGTCCAAATCAATGGTTAATTAATTTTTTTTATTTTTTTTTTTTTGGCACTTAAATATTCCCACTGGACTGAAGATAATGATGAGTTAACAGAGATTTATTAGATTTACTGCCAACCAGGACAGAAGATCAAACAGTTTTCCTGTGGTAGAGAATTATCTAGCATTTTTCTGAGAAACTTAAACTTCTGTAATGGCAAATGCAACGACAAAGCACAGAACAAGAAGAAAGAGAGAGATTTAACATCTTTACTTTGAAATGAGACAATATGGGAAGAAACCCAGTAATGATCAGTGTTTAACACCCTGGGAGTCTGCTGAACATCACACAGATACACCAATGTACAGGACTGAATCTGTCTCATGGGTCATTTTCTTTCTTTCCCTTTCCCGTTCCTTTCCCTTTTCCTTCTTCATTCCCTTCCACTTCTCTTTCTTCTTCCCCCTTTCCTTCCTGTTCCTCCTTCCTTTTTCTCAGGTATCTTACTACATTTTATTCTCACTGAAGTATCATCCACGTGTCCAGGCGCTGTCTCCCTTTGTTGTCTGCTGGAACACAATGAGAACCTGCAATATCTAAGACACCCATTTTATTTCTTCCCATAATGCATGGCAGAGGAATCCTGTGCACTCAGCAAGATCTCCCTGGAAGATAATGTTTGTAATCAAAATCAAAAACATTTAAGGCCCAGACCCTTCCTCCTTCCGCTGGAGGTTGATCCCAGTTCTTCAACAATGTAAACAGTTTAATTTTTTCTTGAAACCAGTTTTTAAGCTCATCTTTCCTCCAAACAACCCTTTTCAGTTTCTGGTCAAGAATGCTATATCAAAATAAACTTTTATTTCACAGGGGACCATATAGTGCAGTTGAACCCTGACACTCACTGTTTCTTTGAGATTCTTTCTTTCTGTATTTCTTCTTCTTTTTGTTTATTTATTTATTTAGGCTTTTTTTTTTCCTTTTTTTTTACTCCCCTTAATTCATAACTGCTGCTCTAAGAAATGTAATGTAGCAGAAGATTTTCTGTGGGACTCACACCGCATTGCTTACGGTAGAATAGATCCTAGATATATAAAATATATCCTAGATATCTGAGACGCACAGGAGCTTTGCAAGGTCTATGCTTCGACACTTGAGATTCATGAATCAGCCTCTGAGGGCACTGATATTTTTCCATAGATTAAAGAGGGACTATAGGGTGATGATTCATCTGATTTGTTTTAGAGGTCAGCTTTGGGGAAGTGAGAAAAACGGGGTAATAGACTCCAGGTCACCCTGAGTGACCACTTCAGGTGAAGACACTTGCAGCATAAATGCCTATATTTAGGCAGACAATCACCCCTCCCTTTCAAAGGTGGATATTTGGGTTCCCTTGTCAAACTAAAGGCAGCTCATCCTATGATGAGATGAATCTTTCAGAGATATCCACATCTCCACTGAACCAAGAACCAAAATCACTCAGTTAAATCAGAGCTCAAATTTTTAATCACTTTAATGTTGACTGACATCCTTTGCTATCTCCAAAGGAAATTTAAGTGCTGCAGAGACATTGTCCTTCAAGTTTCCCAGAGGGAGTTTTGGTGCTGAGGAGTGGGGAGAAAGGCAATTTTCTTCCATGAAGGAAAACGGAGTTGATGTTTGCTTTTTGTTTTCCAATTTGAAGCAAAGCTGCCTAACCTTCTAAGTTTTATGTAGGCCATATTTTCTTTTTTCTTTTGCTAAAGTAAGACTCAAACTTTCTTATTCTAATCCTTCTTGAAAAGGTTATTTACTGAATTGTGGCGGTGCCCAGAAAATTAATTCATAAATCCCCAGATGTTCTGAGGATATCTGTTGAACTGAGCCCTTCACAGCCTGGGAACTGGCCCTTGTAGGTTCTTGGTTTGCCATTAGTAGCCAAGAATGATGCTGGAACCAGGTTATCCAGAAACAGGGGAACTGACGGTGTATATCAGGAATGGAAATCCATTTTTTGGGGGGTTTACACAGAGGTGCTGGTCTGGAACAATCTCTGCATGATCAGTTTTAATAAAGTTGTTTTATCCAGCTGAAAAACACCCATTCGTCTTGGATTTCTGATTCCTTAGCATTGACAGCAGCATTTCTCTATCTTTTTTCACTCAGAGATCTACTTAACCTTCTAAATTAGAGACAGAGATAGAGAAATATCTTAATCTTATGTTCCCTTTTTGCCTCCTACCTGGAAAAGAAAGAATTGTGATGCATAAAAAAATAAGTTACTGAGCTTCTTTTGCCAAAAGAAATATAATAATTACAAAATCTTTATGTTACGGCATTAACTGGGAATATTTTAATTGAAAAAGCTGAGAAGTTGTTTTAGTACTGACACCCAGCTGTCTGCTGTGTAGGAATTTCCAAAGGAGAAATCACATGCACTTTTCTGATCTCTTCAGGACTACAAGTGGTTTGGAGAGCATTCGCTGGACAGCTTTCTGGGTGGTTTTCATCTGTTAATGAGAGAGCATCTTATGTTATTTGCCTCTAGTGTCTTTCAGTTGCTCCTATTGTTTCAAGCCAGGGACTAGTAAAAGTAAGTTCTTCTAAATAAAACAAACAAAGCCTCCACCAGGCCTCACCCCCATCCATGACAACATACTCTTTTATTACATTTGTAGCTTTTTCATTTGTGCCTAAGGAGTCCTTCTGAGAGCATTCATGACTTTGTTAAACAAGGAAACTGAGCAGGGGACTGGTTGGCATCTCATGCGCAAAACCTGGGCAAAATATGATGCAAGAGGGTGTATGAGCTTTTTATCCATGTACAGAACTGAGCCAAGCTTCTGAGTCAATTTGCATGAGAGTTAGATGCCCCACGCAACTGCAGTGGAAATATTCATATGTGTGTCTGTGCCTGTGCATTTCATCCTACATGTGCAGAACCTATGCAGAACCTAAGATCAGCTGGTAAACATCAAGGAAGACCCTGCTCCCCACAATAAATGACAGTCCAGGGAGGACTACAGGCTCAGTCTCTTTTCTTCTCCTTGAAGACTTGAACCTGAGCATCTCATGAGCTTTGATTGGCTAAATCAGGGGTTCAGGTCACTCATTCTGAACAAAATATCCTCTCCATCCAGCATCACCTTCCCCAAATTGATACATTTGCACCAACGTCTTCCATTTCAAAATGACTTTTTAAATTTATTTTTTTATTTATTTTTTTTTATTTATTAAAGAATTCCAAAGATTTTATTAGGAATGCCCCAAACCAGCTACAGTCATGTAGCCATAATAATGTATGACCCTTAAAAGGATCCAAGGTTCCCCCACCTTCATTAGATCAGATCCCTCACTTCAGTCAACAGTTAGGAGATAAGATATTACACATAAATTATTTTTGCTGGCAAAAGTGCCTTCTTAAAATGGAACTTTGGAAGTTATTCATCGTTTACTGTTGTTCTTAGAGTTCTTGGGTTTAAGTTTTTTCACTACTTTTAAAAACTTTTATTAAAACACAGTTGGGTTGCAGTACAATTCCTGAACATCCTTGTAGGATGAAAAGAGAGTTTGATCAGGAAGTAGTGGATTTTTGACTTCCCTTTAGTAGAAATACAAATGTTGCAAAATAATCATTGAGAAATAAAAAATATTTTGTTTAATATATATGAAATGCAAATGGTTTTAATATTTCCCTCAAAGATTCTCCTTTTTTTACAGCTGGCAGTTGTGAATTAGGATTTTACTTAAACTTTCTCCTTTTTTTACAGCTGGCAGTTGTGAATTAGGATTTTACTTAAACTTGCCTTCTCAGACTGAACTTGGAGACATCCTCATACACCTTTAGTTCACCCTACACTTCCATCAACTGTGTACCTAAAGACAATCTATAAAATACACCAGGATACTGTATGGTTACACCCCATAAACATTTTTTGCTGCATGAGGAAATGGTGGAAGTTGGCTCTTGCACATTTCAACAATGTTACTCAGCCAAGCATAAGAATAAGGGAGCAGAATGGAAAAAAAAAAAAAAAGAAAGAAAAGAAAAGAAACATACCAGTCTTTGGAACATTTACTTTTTGCCAGGATTTTAGGTATTTTCAGTGTAGGAACATTTTCCAGCTTCTCTATTAAAACCCTTTTCTTAGTTATAAATAGCGCTACTTTAGCAGAAATGAGTGACAAATTAATTTTCATTTGATAACAAGATTTCCAAATCAAGGATCCCTTTTCTTTCAGCATTGATGTAGTCTGCAACAACGAAGTCCTGTCTTTCAAAAAGATGAGATCTTTGAATCCTAACAGTTCTCATGGAGATGCTTTTGGCAGTGCCTTCTGGGCTCGCTCTCAGTGTGCAGGACCTCAAAAAGAATAAATTTGTTTACTGTATTGGAAGGATCAGTCTTAATGTTATAACTGAGCATGTTGAGGACTAGTGGAGATTCGCTCTTTCTCTCTCCTTCTTATCTCCAATTTTCTCCATGTGATCCCAGTTGAGACACAGTCTTCCAGATCCTCAGTTGGTGGAAATTTATCCTCTTCTGCCTAAGGGGAAAGTAGTAACCTCAGTTTAGGATGTTATGGAGAAAAAATTAAATAAATATGTTTGGGGATGGCTAAGGTAGGGTTGTCCTTAGCTTGAGGCAGGGGGGTGATCAAAAGATGTCTTGAGGTTCCTTTTGTATCTATTTTTCTATGATTCAGTAGCGTTGAAGTGATGCTGGAGCACAGGCAGGGAACCTCATCTGTGGCCAGTCATACAGCTTACACATTAATTGGCTCCTTTGAGTGCCAGATTGGATCTTACATTGGAATTTAATTAAAATGTATATTGTTCAACCATTGTAGCAGGAGATGATTTCCATAACAATCTCCCCGTCTCTCCGTACGGTTTTCACTTGGTGGATTACTTTTTCATTTTACTTGTTTGTGTTTTTCAGGCTTGGATGTGGAAATCATGATTTATTTTTTCCCTGTCCCAGGACTGGAGCAAGTCATTAAACTTTCCCAGTTTTGCTTCACTGAAGTGGAGGCTGTTTAAAGTACTTTACCTTCTGCAAAGCAGGAAGCCCTGTAGGTGACATTCTACCATGTTCATGAAGGTCTGTGGAAGAGCCTGGATGCCCAGCATTGACCAGAGGCTGAACCAGTTCAGTAAAAGCTGTTTTCAGTATCCCAGGTGGTGCCTGGTCTGGATCGAGTGAACTAAGCAATGAAAAATCTTCTGGTTTCACCTTTTCAGGATATAATTTTTCATGTACCAGAGAACGGGTGGAAGAGTTGAAGGAGAAACTGAAACAAGCTACAAGTGTCACAGGAAGCAGGACTTAGTGAGTCAACTAGTTAAACTCTTATCTCCCAATAAATGGAAATGAATCAATGCTCATTAATTCAAGAGCAGCTAAGGATTGAAGGATTTGTGTGCCGTGCCCTGACAGAAGCAATGAGATAAATGGAGTCCCTGGTCATCTGGGTCAATAAAGAGACAAATGACCTGTTTTGTAGAAGTATGGCAAAGAAGGGAACAGGCTACAAAAATTCATACAGTTGCAGCTTAAGCATTACTTTCTGTCACCTGTAAATCAAATTTTCTCTCTACTTGTCTAGAGCAGGTCTTATTCATTGCTTATCCTAAATAATATCCATTCACACTAGGAGTGGAATTCATTTTCCAAAATGTAGACACTTAGTCTTTTCTCAGGTATCTTGTGCTATCTAGCATGTCCATGTGATGCTGGCAGATGGGACACTGGAGTTAAGGGAGACCCATGTCCTTCTGGAGTGACAGCTGGAAGCCAGGCAGATGCCCTGTGGCACTGCAATTGTAGACTGAATCCCTTTGGTACTGGGACATTGGTCCTCCAGTGGGATGGCAGCTGTTTGTAGCAGAAGAGCCTGGATGGTCAGAGTTGGGGAAAAGACCAGTACTGTATCCCATTAATATATATGCAAAGTTACAGAAAATTTTTAATCGTATTGGCAGCACAGTCCTATTGTCTGAGCTCAGGCCATTTGGGGCAACAAAGAAAGGAAAGGAAAAAATGCTACGCATCATTGGAACAGGAGCCCTGCCAAAGAATTGGATCCACAGGGATCATGGCAGAAACAGAAACCCAAAATGACATCTTCCATGTGGCGATAACTTGACTCAATGGGTAAGGTTAAATGAAAGGGAAGCATTTCAACGGTCTCCTGTTGATGTCAATCTCATGTGTTGAGATGAAAAGTTGACCTTTCTAAACTGTTTCCCTCCAGGAAAGTTTCAATATTTTGACTTCATTCCAGTTTGAGAGGAAAACAAATGTCAAAATATCTCCTTGTGCAAGACCAATGTCATTGCCCCATGTGCTGTGCAGTTGCATTTATTGCTTTGTTTATTCATCGCATCTGATACTTTTCAGTGGAAAGTTTTAAATTGAGATGTTTTGGGTCAGTTCTGAAGACTGGGACAAGGCTGAACATACTTCTCTCGGGTTTCTTCTCCTCCCTTCCTTCTTTGCCAAGTAACGTGATAAACTGAATCATGTCTAGATTCCAGATGCACGTGTCTAGATCTCATTCACACGTGAATGTGCATTTGTATACACTCATTCACGTGCAGTTGCAAGAAGACAGCAAAGAGACACAGAACCTTGTTTACACCAAATATTATCAGTAGGGATCAGGGAGTAGGGAGAAAACCCAAAAATCACCATGCCAGAAAAGTGGGGGGTGAAATGTGTCAAAGATAAGAGGGAGAGCTGATTGCTGCATGTCTAACTTTCAGAGAGGAACACATTTTTAGCTGAGAGGTAAGAGACTTCCTGGAGTACAATAAATAATACAAAGATTGTCCAACATGATAGAAATACTCATCTCCTTAACTTCAGCCATTTGAAGATACTTTTCCAGGATATTTCAGATGCTTATCTTTGGGTGGGAATGAAGGCCAGTGTTGTTTTCGTTCTCTAATGACTCTAGAGGGAGCCTAGAGGATTAGTTTCAGCTAGACAACTCAATGGCTGAAGTTAGGTGAAATTAATCCCATTTTTATTGTCTGTCCCCTGCTGCTGCTCAGACTCCAGTTGAAGACACCGCATACTCCTTGACTCCAAGAGAGTTTCTAGTGAGCTAATAATGGAAGGAATTTATGATTTCAGAAGAGGATAAACATTCAGATCCTTACTCCCAGCAAACAGCCTTGAAAAAAAACATAAGTCAGGCAGTGGGGGACATTCTACATGGACAGAAGAGTCTTGAAATAGAAAGTTGGTCCAGCATTTCTGTGAGATGTCAGCAATTTTTAACTGAGCTTTGCCTGGAGATACTCAACTGGTTGGAACTAATCCATTTCCAGCAGAAGTGAATCAGTGTCTAGCCATTCACTAATCCAGTTGCCCAAGAGCTGGTTGCTAAAAATCTGTGCTAGTTGCTAAAAATTTACATTTCATTGCCTTCGTGAGGGTAGAGTCCACTGGCACACAAAAGTGCGTCCAAGGAGGCAGCCCCCAAAGACTCGTTTGAGCTGGTGAGTACAGGAACTGCGGCTGTCAAGCAGAACATCTCAGGCTAGATCATAAACCTTTGTGGGGGTGAGATGAGACACCAGGAGTGGGTGAGGTGTGGGCTAAAAAACAGTTTTGTCACTGAGTGAGTATAAATTGGCTCTGAGTAGGTTCAGACTGCAATGAAACAGATGGTCTCTGTCCATCCAAGGGGAGTGGGTCCCAAATTAGCTCTATTAGGCATAGTGAGAGACGAAGCTTAAACTGTTAAGTGAATACAGAACCACATATATTTCCTTGTGCATTATGTAAAACATTTTCCTGAAATAAGAGGGAATCTCTACTAAATGGCAAAGAAAAGTGCTTTTGTATTGGATTGGGTTATGGTCAGAGGCTGCAGAGATTTGCCACCAACTCACTGAATGAGCCTGGAGGGTTATTCAGGTCATTTATCTTCCTAGAACACAAAGGTCAGCCCAGAAATTAAGACCCTTGTTTAGGATTTGAATGAATTTAAAGTCAAAAAACTAAGAACTCCCCCTTCGTGTGAGACTTCCTGTAGGACAATTACTTTAGGTGGGATTCAACTTGCATATTAGGACAACTAAAATTAGGGATGAGATTCAACCTGAGATTCAGACATCTAACGTGTGGGAATCATTCAACCTTCTCGCGGCTGAGGCTACTATGTGCTAGTGGCCAAAGATACATTTTCATTCTCATTCAAGGAGGGTATTTAGTGCTGGAGACTCTGGATGGACTGTGGTTCCTGCTTATCTAACATGACACCTCTCTATAGCCTACCTGAGAGGAACATCTACGGTCACATTCCAAAAGTGCCTCATTATTCTGAGAGGAAATACACTGGCAGGGTTGAGTAAGGCATGAGTGCTATCCTGATGTCCCTCTTAACCTGTTCTTTAAATAAACAAACTCATCCACTGTATGACTTTAGAGGAATTCCCATGACTTGTAATTTCCGAGGAAGGGACAACTTTGTGATTAAGGCTGTGGCCTGAAACCAGAAAATTCTCAAGATTCATCACTGAGTCTCCCATTTGAGTTGGTTACTTGGGTACCAAAAGTAGTTGTGCCAACCGTTTCTCTCCCCTTGCCTGAATAAGGTACAGGTCCAACAGGCTTGGATAATGAATTGCCCAGGTCATTGATTTCTTGACCTTGTGTTTCACAATATCTCTGATTCACCGGATTTTTAGGGTTTTACAGCCTTCTCTTGTAGTAAATGGGATTCAACTCAGTGAAATTTAAACATTTAAATATCAGCATCTAGCCTAAACTAGTTATGTACGTGTTGTCCCAGAGACTGATTCTTAGAAACCTACCCTTAGAAACCAGGCTGAGCTGCTCTCTGGAGGTGCCTATCTCTCCTCATGAACTCTAGAGGGAGCCTGGATGACTGCTTTAGAGTACACACACAATTTCTAGACAGCTAAATGAGGTGATTCAAATCCTGACATCTCTGTTTTCTATCGAGCAGTCAGTATTGCATTTCACTATCTCAGCAAAACATAACATTTGGTCTTGGAAGCCGTGCAGTTCCAGTTGTGTTTTATATATGCTTTGGTGAGAGGCTGCTATGAAAAAACAGGTACCATAAGTGAAACCCAAGGATGGTGGGGACCTTTATACACTGGTGAAAGAATCCTATTGCCATTACTTTGCTGATGGATCGAAAAAATGAGGCAAGGACCGGGAAATGGCAAGAACTGGTAGAAAAAATAAGTGAAAATTCCTTATAGCATTCATGAATGTAAGAAAAATATGTATCAGTCATATTTATTTCCAACCTTCCTCATAAAAAAAAATCAAGTTTATCACAGTTATTATATAATATTACACTTATTTAATTTTATTCAATATGTGTTTTGCCCCTGCCCATCTATCTGTTTGTCAGGTTTCTCAGTCCCTGCCCCAGTAACTTTTGAACCTGCTGCTCGATTTTAAATAAATTTAACAGATGGATGAAAGTCCTGTAAATATTAAGTTACTCTAAGTATTGTGAAAACAGGTTGCTGAGTAGAGAGGAAAAATTCGAGGAAAGAACCACCCCCTAGGGAGAGGCTGCAATGTGAAATCAGTCACCAAAGAAACTATGGGAAGGAGCTGCAGGAAACAAAAGGTTGTAAATTCTGCTGTTTGCAAAGCTGCTGTTCTTTTTCTTTCTTTTTTAGTTAAAGCAGAAATTTTTTCCCTACATCCATCCTGAATTTAAACAAAATTCATTTATTTTGAAGGTTGAGTAAGCTGTAATCATGCCACTGCATTGTGGTCTGCTGAGTTTGAGTGGACAAAGACCATGCTATAAAAGAAAACTAGACAACCCAAAAATCCCAAAAATATAGTGAAATCTGCTTAAGCATATTTTTAGTATTTTTTTTAGTGGTCACCTACTTTTGCATGTTGATTTCAGCAACTCAAGTTCACCCAGACGGAAGTTATGAGCACATGTTTCTTGAGAGAACCTGACTGTAAAAGGTTTCCCTGACAAGAAGATTGTAATGGGAAGGGAAGGGAAGGGAAGGGAAGGGAAGGGAAGGCAAGGCAAGGGAAGGCAAGGNAGAGAAAGGGAAAGGAAAGAGAAAGGGAAAGAGGGAAAGAGGGAAAGGATAGGGAAAGGGAAAGGATAGGGGAAAAAGGGGAAGAAACAACTTTCAAGACTATATCCAAACTTCTTAACGTTGATCAGAATGTTGGTTTTTTTTACTGCTTTCTTTAAATCAACTTAGACAATAAGAACACTGGATGCTGGGAAGGAAGTGCATGATAGGACCAGGTTTGCTGTTGACACCCTGTTCTTCATGCTGGTAAATTCACAAAGGCTAAAGAAAGCCCCAAGAAAGCTGCGAAGTCTGTTACAACAGCACCTCACCAAGAACGTGTTTTGCTAACACTGCTGTTATGGTAAGATTTATGGCTCCTACTCCAAGAATTTAGCTTAGCAGATGAGTCAGGCAAAAAATGTCTTGCTCACAGATGGTGAGCAGAATCATAGAGAAATTAAGTGTCTTGATGGGATCATAAAACCAAACTGTTATAGAGCTGGGAATTGATCCCAAACCCTTGAATCCTTGCCTGATGACTTAGAATAAGGTTGTCAATGAATTTTATCCCTATGCAAGTAGAATGTCAAGTTCAAGTCAGTTATCTGGATTCCTTTTTCCCACACCAAAGAGCAATTAGCAGCTCCAGATGTTTTGTTTCACCTAGTTCAGCCATCTATCTTAAGGTAGGACTATCAAGCTTGGACTGATGCTTCTTCAGTGACTGTTTGCAAACAAGCACTCAAAAGATTTGAACAATATGGTAGACACACAAAAGAACCTGTATGTTTGCCTTAGAGTGACTTCTTGCCACAGTCCAAGCTCTTTTTATTTATCGTTCACTATATGGGCACTGTTAGACAGCCAAATTGCCTATTCAAGCACTATGGACAGCCTGTTCCAGATGAATTATTAAGGCCTTAATAGACATCTCAGGATGAAATTCCTCTCAATTAACATTAAGTCCCTGTATGTTAAACATTCAGTATTTAATTCTAAACTCTTGCTCCCCTCCAAGCCTTTCTCTGTTAACGTTTTGGCCAAGCCATCACATTCATCCAGGCTGTCTACAACCAGGATGGAAAGCTGATCCAGAATAAAACTAATTACATTTTCTGTTGAATTACTTTTAACTCAAAAGGTTTCTTGAACCAGCCTATATGGTGGTCATAGGAATGCCTGTGGCATTACTTACTAAAATATGTCATGGGAGGTCAGGAATGAGCAGGAGATGGGCAGAGGGAGAGTGAGACTACCTCTTTGGCAGTGGTGCAATTTATGCTTCAGTAGGATGGGAAGCGATGGCCAACGAAATACCCATGTCTGTGCCGATAGAGTCTAAGTGCTCTGCAACCTGCAGAAAATATTAGTGCTTGTGTTGCAAGTGCAAATATTTGCATAATGCTCAGTGGAAAACTTTAACCAAAGAGCAAAGAAAAAAGATGGGTTGCACTGAAGAATACTTTTTGTGTGTGTGTGTGTCTCTGGTCATCCCATCCTCCTCACCATGAGCATCAAGTCACCAGGAAAGAAGACCTTCCTTTCGTCTGTGCTCTGAGATGCCAAAGCAGTGGGAGCTGCAGGGCTGGCTCCGTATTGCTTGTATAACACCATATATATTTGCTATATTCAATTACTCGTGCCAATTGTTAGAAGGCAGGGAGAAAGCACAGGAGTCAACATTGCTTAATTGGAAGGCAAACATGATGCAGCGAATAGTGAGGGAGAGGCTCGTTTGGGGATTTTGGGGGATTTTTTTTCTCTGCTAAGTGCTTTTTAATAGAAATGTTATAGGCCTTACGCAAATGATTTATTGAACTTCATCTATTGACAAGGTGAGCGTCAAGTCATGCCAGTTCCTTCAATGGCCACTGGATGTACTAGAGAGCAATTTGTCCCAAGTATCTTATACATCTATTTTAACATGGGAAGATTTGCTCTTTGGAAGTGTTGACTTCTTTCTTCATTGATAGAGATTATAACTTCATTAACGTGTTTAACTTTTTGATGATAAAACGTAGGGGAGATAAACCGTTTGTCAACATCCCAGTTTCTTCATTTGTAAAAAAGGCATTTCGGGGGATGTAACAAAATGGTGTTCGTAAGGATTTGTGCATCCTCACTGATATTCCTTCAAATGTCCTATGACACTTCCATTAGGAAAGAGCCTGTCTGTGGAGGGTTAGTCCAGGTTATTTCCATGCTGGATGGCACGCCTGTAAGAGTTGGCAAGGCAGTACCTATGTCCTGATCACCTGGGTGGTTGCTAGTAAACTTATGTATAATGAGTAAATTCAATGTGCCCATCTTGCTTTGGGCACTGATTCATACTTTTTTTCCTCTGCTCAGACACTGATTTTCATGAATTTATTAAGAACTTCATTATCCCTAAGACTCCCAACCCTGTTTCACTTGAAATTGTCTAGAAGTTTCTGGCATTATTGAGGAAGGAACCTCCAGAGAAATGGCAAAACAGCTAAGAATCAAAAACTATTTTTCTAGGAAATTATGCTGATCATACACTCTGTGAGGGAAGGGAAGGGAAGGGAAGGGAAGGGAAGGGAAGGGAAGGGAAGGGAAGGAAAGGAAAG
>VYZM01012931.1:225418-255340 GCA_013398915.1 Dromas ardeola | reverse complement strand
CTCTCCTCTCCTCTCCTCTCACATTAAAAGACCTATAAGTGCTGGTTTCCCACCACTGGCAATATAAAGCCATGACAATGAGCCTTCAATATGCTGCATGAATCTGGAGCTGAATCCCAGCATCACTGTCTGAAGCGAGTTGTGGTGAATCTCAGCTGGTGATTTGGACAAAATGGATGTCAACACTCTTATTTAGTCTTTGACTTGTGGCTGCTCTGATATAATGAGCCACATAAGCAGCTCTTTGCTGTCTGTGGTGTACAGCCACATCAGACCTTCTTGTCCCTCGAGTCCACCATTTAGATGCATCCAAGGTTCTCTTGCAGGAACACACAACGTCCTTTAAAGCATCAGGTTTGTCTCCTCTTTTGAGCGTATTTCTAGTCCTGGACAATCCAGACAGGAGGTAAAGTAGAGAAGGACTGGATGAATGAACAGGCAGCTGTAAGTAGGCTGCTGTCAAGATTTTTGCATGCCTGGGAAAATTTGAAATTTACATCAAAAGGGAGTAGGATAGAGCTGAGACTACGGTAATATCACAAACTGGTTTTCACACAAGGTCTGTTTTAGGCTGATTGGCAGGTAGTTTACATAGGCAGGTACGTGGATTTGTGTGCTCCCACTTTCAATTCTATCAGCAAAACCATGGACAAAATGGAAACAGAGAGAAGACAGATCCTCAAAGACAGTTACATGTCAAGGTCCCCTAAAATTGAGGAGATAACCTTCTTATTTCAATGACAGTTTGGAAACTTCAAACACTTCAGCAAATTTTGACCTGTGCATTTCTTCTGGCTGCATCTGTACAGGTAAATAAGGTTGATCAAAGACAACAGGGACTTGGTCAAGGACACAGTGGGATCCAGAGGCATGACAGGGATTTAAATCTGGGTTTTCTGAGCTGGAGGCTGAACTCTTCCGTACCTTCTTCTGCAGGGATCAAGAATGTACTTAAACAGACATAAATACATGCTGTTCTTCAGTCCTGTTGGTAAAATAAGATGTGAAGCAGCTGGCAGAGATTAACCAAAATCTAGTTTGCCTGGTGACTAAACACAAAATTTTTTTAATCAAATTCAAATAACATGGATGTTATTTTTGATTTATAGATCTCCAGAAGTCTCATCCAAATAAAATAATGTCTGTTTCTCTCTCATATGTCAACCAAATGCTCTGAAGACTCTGTTTAAGATGTAGGAAGTTATTCATTGGTCACATTGTGACACAGTATTACCTAGACTGGAACAAAAGTGCTCCAGTCACTCAAAACTGCCTTCTGATTTCCAGCCTGAGTTTATGCTGGGTCAGTCTTTAACCTCTCTTCCTGTGCCAGTAATGACTTTCAGCATAAATGAATAACTCCTTTCCTGGTGGGAGTTCTCTCATGTATTTATATTCCCACTCAACCTTCATTTTGCTGGACTAAGCATGATATGTTGGCACACCCTTTGTTTTGCTCTAGTGTCCTTGTCTCCTGGTTGTGCACGCAGTTTGTGTGCCGTTTTGCTCTGAGGTGACTAACCAGTTTTTTTGGCTGGGACACTATATCCTAAGATTCAACCCATGTCCCTTGGTATGGAAAGAACTGGCCATTCATTAGTATGCCCTCAAAGATAATATATTCATAGCGTTAATCACCCCTGACAAAACAGTCCATCCCTGCCCACGGTCATCCCAGGAGCTCTTTCATGTAGCTATTTTTATATCTTTTCATGTTTCTTGATCACGGCATTGGTAGGACTGGGGAAGTACATAGGGCAGGAGGTTCGTAACTAGAACTGCCCAAACAGTTGTTTATCCAGATCTAGCTGCGGGACCTTTCTTAAAAGTCAGTGCAGAGAGAAGGTGCTTCTCAAGGATATTCATCCTGTCCTAAGATAGGCATTTAAGAGAGTTCAGGTGAATTTCTTGGTAGAGACCTTTCTTTCTTCACTGGTGCTGAGGGGTGGCTACACAGTTGAGACTAGAGGTGGGATTAACATAATCCAATTTCAGACATCTACAGAGTCACTCCATCCGAGCTAATGACTGAGGCTTTTTTTATAATCTGTGTGGAGAAATAGGAATTTGCAGGATTAGGAACAGGAATTTGTAGGATGTGTGGGAACCTGATCCATTTTTCATATTTCTTCTGTGTCTTTGAGAAGCCTATTTCTGTCTATGGACTATGAAAGGTATAGGAAAAATGAATAGCTCAAGTGTAACTATTGGTATAAATTACATATCTATATTCAAAATAATAATTTCTGAAATCTGATAAGGGGAAGGAAAATAGCTGCAGGTGAGGGACAGAGCATGCTTCTCTGTTTTATCAAAGCTGCTACGTCTCTTGCAATCACAACGTGATTCCTTTTACCTATGTTCTTGTAGCAGCTCCTCAGAACATCTTGGGCTGTGCTCCACCAACTGATCCTGACTGGACCATGTCATTGCAGAGTTAGAGAGGCAATACCGTGTCAAACAGAAAAAGGAAATAACATTTTCCTTCATTAGAAATGTATGGCGAAAGGAATCCCACAAAAAGATAATCTGCACTCCCCATAGATGTTTAGAGCTAAAAGCTATTTCTTGCCTGTATGAACACAGGTGTCTTCATTCACCCAGCAAATGTTCCTGGCAGGTTATCCAAAGCAAAGCTAGGAAAACGTGCTAGGAAAAAATATATTCTGTGAGGCTGGTTTGTCCCATCTCTTGGTGGGGCACTCTATCACCCACCTAGCCTGTGAAAGCTACAGAAGGTATGAAGTTGCTCAACTGGATTGCTTTGTTTGTGGGATGTATCAACTGAGATTCTTCTTGCCTTGTTTTATCTCAATTTTAACTGATTATGGTCCGAATTACACTTTTATCTGTGTTTTTACTTTTCTCATCATATGTGGTCATTTCTTGAGCACTGTCCCGCATCTTGACATCATTTGTCCAGCAGAACTATGTTGAGGTTGCACACTCCTGCTGCACCAAATTTGGGAAAACTTAGCTCAAAGCCAGCCAAATCCCCCAAGCCAAGGGCTACAAAGCACACAGTTCCTGGTATTTGTAAGTCTTTCAGTAATTTATAGGAGTCCTAGGGAAAAATCAGGACTCTACTGTGAATTATCGTACCAGCTACTGTGCCTACACACAGAGAGATCTATTTACCCAAGGTAGATATCCAGGCACTAGACATTTAATTCCAAGTTCATCACTTTGTCTTCCTTCACGAGAAAAAAAAGGAAATAGGCATCTTCAGAAGGTAAGATGACTCTCTTAAGACTGGGCATATTGTCTTTTAGACTTTTGACCTTATGAGAGATTAATCCTCCCTTAATTGTTTAATCTAAATGAAATATCTAGGCTCTCCTGCTAGAGCAGGAAAGATAGCATGAACCTCAGGAAGGAAGTTCATGCAATTTTCAGAGCGAGAGATAAGTCAGGTGGGTTAAAACATATGAAACTAACGGTTTCTTTTTCCACTGTTTTAGAAAGATACCATCAACAAGGTAGCGTCGACATTGAACTTTTGTGTGGCTGAGACTGGATGAAAGGATAGTTGTCTGTGGTGACCGGATAGAATGTTGTACTATTTCTCTCTAAAAGGTGTATGAAGGTACATGTCATTGAACTATTCCAGACGGTGCATGTGACAGTTCCTTAAAACAATGTGAGATAAAGATACAGCACAGACAGAAAGAAAACTGTTGTTCGTTGGTACATCAGTTCTATTTCTTGTACTCCTGGAGTACAAGAAGCCCCTTCTGTACTTTACCTCAGCAACATGGGCTGAAATGCTGTAAATAATCCCAGTATGTCAGTCCCTCCTCCCTCTCAGAAAAGCTGAGATACTTTCTGGCTCTGAGTCACTATTAACTGGTATAGAAAACGTCCCAAGGACCCTGAGGGCAACTACAACATCATGACATGAATCCTACAACTGGGTTCTTTCCCTTTCAGTTGGGGTGGCTTGCCTGTATACTGTTTCCAAAAGGCAGTTTGACAGCAGAAATCCCTTTTTTGGGGGAGTAACAGAGTTTAAGAATATTCCCACAGAACCCTTACTGCCAGTTGGCCTCTGAGCACAGTTCATGAATATTGAACTTGCTAACATAGACACAGCCAGAGAGCGCAGAGCTCTGCAGGAGCTGAGAGCCACTTCTCCACCCAGAGGCTCTTCACTGGTGGTATCTGGGCTTCTGTGATTCCTGGAAAAAATGACTGTCCATGTTCTTCTTTTGTGCAAGGCAGCGCCTTCTGATGGTTCCTGCTGAGGTGCTCAGAAAGAAGTCATTGTCTAGTACAAAAACAAAAATGGTGGCAAGGTGCCCTTCCATACAAAGGAAAGAAAGCACAACTTTGGCTTACCAGTGAATGCCACCCTGATTTCAGCAGTGACTGACAGCTGAGGCAGGCATGGGTCACAATTGGAAAAGGCTATATCTGAGCTGTAAAGGCATGGATCAACAACATTCTTTAGCACTGAAAGAAAAACGAATGATGGGATGTTGCTGGGAGGTAGAGCAGCAAGTCACTGCTAGGGCTGCACATGCAGCGATAGCTTCCCACAGTAATTTTTGATACAAGGCTGTTTTCCGGTTGCTAACTAAAACTGTCTTGTTTAGAGAACACTGACCTTCAGGCTGCAAACAGCTGGTGGTTTCGTGGCTTCCAGGAGGGAAAGGCTTGGGAGTCCACATCCTTTTGGACTTACTAAAAAAATCATGACGAAAAAGAGGTATTGGAGGCAGGGAGAACGTTTCAGCATGCACTCTCATGATGCAAGGATGTGCTTTTTACTGAAGAAAAAATGATTCCACCCTCTCTCCTCTTCTTAACAAAGTGCCTCACTCTTCTGCCTTGTACCATCACCAATCCATGCAATGCTGTGTAGTGAGATGGACCGAGTTAGTTGGTTATTTTTTGGCCAGAGCAATTTCCATACTGATGGCACAAGAAGGGGAGACAGGACTGCTCCTTTTGGCCTTAAATTTTTTTGTCAGATTGCAATCTTAGAATAATGGAAATAAATGGCTTTCTGTTTATAAAAATAGATGGAGACCAAGAGCCAGGGCCAAAAGGTAAGATCTCTGCAAGACTGCTCTAAAGACTGAAGGCAAAATGCAGCTTCAAGGGGAGAGACCTCCCTAGAAAGGACAGGAAGAATGTCTGCAGTATTTCAGATGTGTAACTGAATGGCAGAATGTTATGGAAAGAAACTTCATAAATGGGATAAAAAGGGATTAGAGAAAGTCCTGGAACATAAATCCAGTGGCTTAGGCAGCTCCTGACCTCCCAAAACTGGTAGGATATAGCCATGGGAAATGCATCTCTAGCCTCATCTTGTTCCTTCTATGCTTTCCTCACTGCCTGCCATCAGAGAAAGGATACTGAGCTCAACCACTTGTCTTGACTGGATTTTCCTGATTTCAGTTTGCAGCTCTGTAACAAACAGTTGAATAGTGGCACAAACATGTTTTGCCTGGTGCACTCTGATAGACACAAAATTTGGCACTTGTGCTTCAAAAACACGGGATTTGCATCAATGGGATCGCTTTGCAGATACAGTGAGGCTGTTTGAAACCACAGCCTGCTTGCACACCCCTTTCCCCCTCTGCCCCATATCCCTTAAGAGTGAATGCTAACCAACTTATTCTTCTGCCAAAACAAAAACTAGTCCATTTTCAAGCAGGTCATGTTTACTGCACTTGATGTGATGAGCAGTGCAATGTGCGTGCAGACATTTAGGTTATATAAAAGTTATCAATGATTGCCTCTTGAATATGAAGATTTCTGGGCTTTCTCCATCCATAAAAATGCTCCAAGAAATGGAGAAGAAACCAGTAACGTGGGAGAGATGTGTTTTTTTTTTCTGCAACACTCAGTATCCTCAACATGTATTTTCTACCCGCAGGTCATATAATAGGCTTATATGATAGGCATTGCATTGATTTGTCTTTGCACTGAGTATCACCAGGAAAAGACAAAATATTAGAAGTTCATTGAGTTTGCTTCCTTTTCAGGCACGTAAAAAAAAAAAAATCTTACTGTGGTGGGAGACTCATTTAAAGTTAATCTGAGGTCAAGCTGTTTCTTGCTGTATCTGAAATTGTAAACAAGCCTAGCTTAAAATCAAGAAGCGTTGCTAAATTTGTTCTTGCTTCCTGTGGATAGCGGGAACATAGGTTATGAGAGTGAGGGAAGATGTTTAAAAAGTCAGCATAGGTTAGTTCTTGTTTGTTCTCGTAATGGTGTCAAAACCAGACAGATAAGTTGGTCCTGTGGGTTTACGAACTCAGTCATGCTTATTCATCCTCAACAGATCTGGTGGGAAAAATGCAGTTTTGCACCTTCAGCTCCAAAGAGTTTACCTCGCCTAACTTTGTTAAGATTTGTATGGCCACCTTGTTCAGAAGAAAAGCTCCACTTCAACAAAATATTTGCTTGATTCCACATCTGTGGTTAAACATCACCAGCTACTGCTGGACCTCTGCAGGAACCTGTTTATAGAATCGTTTCTCCTTAGGCTGTGTTTTCCCAAAGAGTGAAAATAGGTATGAAATATTCTCCAAATACTCCAAACTGGCATGATTTCAGGCTGTTCTGGATTGCAGTACGCATGGGTGCAACACCTCCTATGAATTTACAGGCTGTGGAACAGAAAACACTTAGAGTATAAGTGCTTAGGTCTATCTTCTCTACATATATTTGCCTTCAGTTGCTCCATAGCTCAAGCAGTAGGAAGGCCTGTTTGCAGTTTCAAAGACCTTAAGTTCAGTCCTGGATGGTAGTTGTGGTTATATGGATGTGGTCATGGTTCACTACACAGCTATGCCTTAGCCATGGTAAAGGGTAAAGTTTGGCAGAGAGTCAGGCTGCAGGATAAATACACCCAAACAGCTCAGCAATCCCTCTGACCAGAGCATTCACTTTGTCCCAGTCATTTAAGGCCTCCAAAGAATAGTTCCAGGAGCTCAGGAAGGAAAACACTCCTCCGTCTCCTCTAGCTGCCTTGAATGTGGCTCCTACCCACACCACGGACTCCCCCACAGGCAGCACAAATAAAGTTGTGTTTTCTTAGCTCCAGCCTCCTCACTCCCTGGGATAATTCATGTGACTTCAAGGTGATTTGCAACAACTTTCATTTTTCATGTTGACAGCAGTATTATAAATCTCTTTTTTAACCCATGACAGATGTTTGCATGAGTATTGTAGCTCTGGAAATCTCTGACCATCTTGGACTCATCTTTCCCACCCTGAACAACTTTGGAAATGTGATGTGTTCAAGGGTAGGAAATATAAAAGATTTTGTTTTAATGTATGAATGACATACAAATAGTGAGTGTTTGATGAGGTGGGGCACTGTTTCAGTCAGAAAGGACTAACCAAAAACATGAAGCTGCAGAGAAACAAGGGGTACATCCACAAGATCACAAGACGAAGTTAGCACACCATGAGAGATTACCAGCATCCTTTAAGATTTTGTAACAGATCATCTATAGTTATGTGTGGTCCTAGGCCAGTGTAAAGGCACTTTGAACCACCAACGGATAGCCATGAAAGGTGATAACATCTGAACACATCCCATTGTTGATGCTCAGGGTTCACATTAGTGCTCAACCTAAACAAGGACCAAGCATTTTCTGATGGTTAGAAGAATAATCAGTAATTCAGATTTTTGACACAAGAGGTAAATTCAGGACCAATGTAAAAAAAAAAACCTCGTGAGGTTCAACAAGGCCAAGTTCAGGATCCTGTTCCTAGCACAGGCTAGATGATGAAGGGAGGGAGAACAGCCCTGCTTAGATGGACTTGGGGGTACTGGGGGGTGAAAAGCTGGTCATGAGACAGCAACGTCTGCTGGCAGCCCAGAAACCCCCCGCAGCCTGGGCTGCATCCCCAGCAGCGTGGGCAGCAGGGCGAGGGGGGGGATTCTGCCCCTCTGCTCCGCTCGGGGGAGACCCCCCTGCAGTGCTGCCTCCAGCGCTGGGGCCTCAGCACAGGAGAGACACGGAGCTGTTGGAGCGGGGCCAGAGGAGGCCGCGGAGATGCTGGGAGGGCTGGAGCCCCTCTGCTGTGAGGACAGGCTGAGAGAGCTGGGGGGGTTCAGCCTGGAGAAGAGAAGGCTGCGGGGAGACCTTGGAGCCCCTTCCAGTCCCTCAAGGGGCTCCAGGGAAGCTGGGGAGGGACTCTGGATCAGGGAGGGGAGCCATGGGACGAGGGTGAAGGGTTTTACACTGCAAGAGGGGAGATTTAGATGAGATGTGAGGAAGAAATTCTTGGCTGTGAGGGGGGTGAGCCCCTGGCCCAGGTTGCCCAGAGAGGTGGTAGATGCCCCACCCCTGGAAACATTCCAGGCCAGGCTGCACGGGGCTCTGAGCAACCTGATCTAGCAGAAAATGTCCCTGCTTATGGCAGGGGGGGTGGACTAGATGACCTTTAAAGGTCTTTTCCAACCCGATCTGTTCTATGATTCTATAAAGCATAATTCAGAAAGAAGCTACAGTGTGTGGTGGAAGGAAATAGAATGAAATAGAAGGAAATAAATTAAAGCAAACTTTGCTTCACTAAGAAATGTTGTAGGGAGATCTGACTCTTGTGAAAGGTTAAGAATTGATAATTCTCCAGTTCCTTGGTCCAGAATCAAACAGCCTAAAGTCCATATACGTTCTTCCACCTAGTGTTTCCCTCTGTCTGGCTGTACATCTTTGGCGGTATGTCATCCACAGGGCAGACTGAGTCACAGAGTTAGGAGGAATTTGGATCACTGGCTTTCTTAGCCTGGTACTTCAGCCTAAGGTATTAAAACATCTTATACAGAAAGTCTGAATACAAAATCACTTAGTGTGAGTGAGCTCTTGAAAATATTGGCAGCAATATTGCCATTTTTTTTTGTATTTTTACACTCACTGTTTGCTGCCTGAACTGTCACTGCTCAGAGGGTGATGCTTACCCAGACAGCAGGGCAATGCGCTTCAGTCCTCAGCTGGGGAGGCACATCCAGGTCCTTGATTACATTCCCTTGCCCTATGGGACAAATGGCCCAGCTGCCACCGGTGATGAGCTGGAGCATCATCAAATATCCTTTTCCCAGTGCATGGCACAATTATCTTCTAGGGAATCATTCCACAACAGCAACATATATTTAGTGACTCCTTCTCTATGTCCTTCCAGGCTTCCCAGGAAGACCTGAACATCTGGCCAAGGAAGGAGATACATTCACTTAACCAGTGTATTATAGCAGTGTGCCCTGTTTTGATCCTGTGTGGCTGACAGGCTGAGACAGTTCGGGTTGTTCAGCCTGGAGAAGAGAAGGTTCTGGGGAGACCTTATAGCAGCCTTCCCGTACCTAAAGGGGGCTTACACGAAAGATGGGGAGGGACTCTTGGTCAGGGAGTGTAATGATAGGATGAGGGGTATGGTTTCAAACTGAATGAAGATAGATTTAGATTGGACATTAGGAAGAAATTCTTTACTGTGAGGGTGGTGAGGCAGTGGAACAGGTTGCCCTGGGAGGTTGTGGCTGCCCCATCCCTGGAGGTGTTCAAGACCAGGTTGGATGGGGCTTGGAGTAACCTGGTCTAGTGGGAGGTGTCCCTGCCTATGGTAGAGGAGTTGGAATGAGTTCATCTTTAAGGTCCCTTCCAACGTGAACCATTCTATGATTCTGTGATTCTATGATCCATTCTGCTCCTTAGTACTAATGGTAACTGCAGTGGAGGTGGTGCACTGTTTACCTACTGGAATACCAGCCTCCCATGGGTTTTTGCATGTTCGGTGTGCAACACCTATGCACATATGCTTTCTAGAGCTTGTTAATCCAGAATCACACCTGGGTCGCTCCATTATCACTGATCTGCCTGCACCAGTTAATATAAAGCTAGTATAGATTCATCCCCTTTAGCTACAAGTATGCTTCTTCTGTTGAGGCTTGCCCTTTTCAGAAACACATTCTGGTTTTTCATTCCCACAGCGCTGCTCTTGCTAGATTCTCTTTCAAGTGCACTTTGTAATGTTTTGATCTCAGAAAGCAAAGTCTGTGCTTGTTTCTACACTTTGCTGTTCCTTATCCAATGTGCAAATGTATTGTGATGGAAAAGTGCCATTATTTGTGAGATGGTTTTCATTTTCAGACAGCACATCCGCATAAGTGAAATATGATTTGTGCTCCATTCCTGCTCTTAGCTGTGCAGAAAGAAATGGGAATATTGGGTACAAATCCCAAGTGATTTCTTAAAGAGAAAAGAATGTTTGTGATGGAAGTATAAATACTATGTCACATGAAACTGGTCTGAAGGAAAAATGAGAAACAGATAAAGTAGTTGATGCTAAGGGATGAAAAGGGAAGGATGGTCTGGTTGGTGAGGTATTACTCTGGGACCCTGCAACCTGTCAGACTCGTGCAAATGAAGGTATTAATGTTTTTTCAGATATTGTCTTTGCTCCGCTTTGTCAGCACAAGTGATTGCACGGGCTCCCTTGGTCTGGTGACTGGAAGTACAAGTCGTTACTTTAAATCCCTCTTATATTGTGGTCTCACTTCTTCTCCAGGTGGTCATTCATCTTCCTTCAAGCACCATCTGCAGAGATCATGGGCTGCCCTTGAGGTGTGAATATCTCCCTCTTCTCAGTATGTAAAGCCGTTTTGATCACCATAGACTACAAGCTGCCCAGAAGTTTTAAAATTGATGGGACCACTAGATCAAGCATCCTAACCCTGCTTCAACACAGGGCAGGGTTTCTCCTGATGAGTCCTGCACTGAGTCCAGTAACAGCCTCGTCAATGCTGTGCAGAACAGCATCTCATTTTGAGTTGAAAAATCAACAGACCAAATCTTCTTTTTGATAAAAGGATAAAGGTTAAGCTTTTTCACTCCCTCACTCTGCCAAATATTTTCTTACTTTTTCTACAGTGCTACCGAGCAGCTTTGTCTTTTCTCTCTTATTAGGCATAGTTTTACTCCTTCTACCCACAAACGTTTTGCTTCAGATATACTTTAAAATCTCTTTTAAATAGGCCCTCTCAGACAGGAATCTTCTAGGCTCTTATACTCCATTATTTACCTCTATGAACCTCAAAATCTCCCGCTTCTAGTTTTTGTTTTTCTTTTTTTTTCATTTATTTTATATTGATTTTCTGACTCTTTCTGGTTTTACTTTGCAATCTGTCCTTGTGAAATCACACCTCTTTAGGTATCTAATAAAAACCTCCCAGAGTTCATGCACATTTTTCTTCTGCTTTTCCTCCTCTGAATCGATTTTACTCATTAATCTTTCCAGGCCAAAGACAAGAGGCCTTTCAGAAGTACCAGGAATATAAATGATGGGTTGAAGCACTTCCATTTTCCTCTAAGGACTGTTATCAGCCTATGATCACTGATCCCTCAGAAACCACCAAATTCAGTTCCGTGAGTAATTCATCTTTATTAGGTAATGAGTTCCAAAATAATCAGCTTGTGTTCCATGTGTGACCTTCCAATGCTTACAAAGTGACCAGAAGAAACTTTAATGATGCTTTAGCTGGGTTTCCATCTTTCATTAAGGGCTGTGTAGAGCAGCTGATACATTTACTCCCTTTTGGTGCTATTCTGTTATAAAGAAAGGTGATCCATTATTTGTGTGTATATTTGGCTGCGATTCCTTAACTGGTGGGTCACAGTCCCAACCAGTTGTCTTAAAGATGCAGAGCAGAAGTTACCCCAAGTCTCACTGACATATATGGCATGGGATTTGGTTGCCAACAAATGAGCATCCTGTGTCCCTATGCCCAAGGTATATCCATAGACTCAAGGTATATGAGAAGCCTACAGAAGGTTGGCAGATGTGACCAGGGTCCTGCAGAATGTCGGTACCAAACTCACCAGACGACAAGTGAAGTCGAGAGCTAAAAGCTCTTCAATTGATCCTGGTGGCTGCCTGTGAGCACAGGATTTCATTTAAGGGAAATCAGCCCTGTGCTTACCGTGGGGGAAGAATGGCACAGAGCCCTCCTCACTTATGAGTCAAATGGGCTCTATCCTGCCTTTCAGAAATTGTTCATCTCTCAAAACACTTTTGTTGTTGCTGTTGTTGTTGTTGGGGTTTTTTGTTTTGTTTTGTTTTGGGTTTTTTTTGTGTTTTTTTTTTTTTTTATGATCCCATGGGATAACGTTGCCTCCTGACTAGGACATGCTCAATGTCTAGCTTTGGTCTTTGTGTTTCTTCTGTCTCTTCACATTTCTTTCATCATGCTTGTTTTGTTTGCTTTGGGAAAACTGCAAAACAGCTGATCCAAACCCCATGAAAGTCAGTGGGAGTCTTTGAACAGGTTTTGATGGGGTTTGGATTAATCAAATGAGAAATAATGATAGACTGACAGATTCAGCTTTGGCATTAATCCTTTTGGTTGAAATGCCTGCCTGACTCTTGTTTTAATGTATGTCTGCTGTTTCTTTTAAGTATTTTTGCTTAACTATTCAGAGTTGAATAAACAGCTCTTGGAAGGGAAAGAAAGACAACAAACTATTTATCTTTCTTTATTGCAAGTAGCTGTTTGCATTACGTTAGCACCCAGTAGGTTTGCTGAGTCAGGTGCTGCAAAAATATGGGCTTGGAAACACAGTCTCTGGTGAATTCTGATTCTCTGATGAATTCCTGAATAGGGAGTGTACCATTGCCCTTAGTCCCCAGCTGGGGACTTGAAACACAGAGGGATTAAGTCACTGTTCTTCAAGCAGATGCTGGCTTAAGTCTTTGAAACAAGGTTAATTAAGGAAACCAAATAATTGCAACAGTCAGTGGAACAATCAGGGTTTTCTTTTCTCCAAAAAAAAAATTTGGGGAGATTGGTGGCTCAACCAAGGGCAAGCTGGACCTTACTGGACACTTTTGGATGCAGAAAAGCTGTGGAATGTTGGGTAGTATCTCCTAGTCCCTCCTAGGACAAGCAAACAGCATGGGGTCAACAGTGAACAACCAATCATTCAAACATGGTTAGACATACTGTCAATGACACAAAGGTGCCACATTTGCATATTTCCTAGCTTTTTGCTCTCTGTTGCTTTCATTAAAAGTGTCGTGGTAGCAGATTGGTGCTAAGTTTGCAAGCAGTGCAAGCTGATATTCCCCATACTTAGTGTACCCCAGGTTCGGTGTCCAAAACGCAGACTTTTTTTCACCTTTCCCCC
This sequence comes from Dromas ardeola, assembly GCA_013398915.1. Classification (NCBI taxonomy): domain Eukaryota; kingdom Metazoa; phylum Chordata; class Aves; order Charadriiformes; family Dromadidae; genus Dromas; species Dromas ardeola. The sequence continues at coordinate 242,204 of VYZM01012931.1, read as the reverse complement.
CAGGATCCCATTCTAGCTTTGAACCAGCTGGAAGGTCTAAGGAATCAGGTCTGGGAGAAACTGTCTAGGCTGAAACAAGACAGATCAGGTGCTGAGGTGGATCCAGACAGGGTTCCCAAAGACAGTTCAGTACAGAATCTGTGTTCCTACTTATCTTAAGGGAAAGCCGAGTGCCTGAGTATTTATATTCGTTTTTAAATCTTGATTGTTGTGGTTTTCAAATGACAAACACTCTGAAAAGGTGGTAACAATTCCAAAAGGTTCATCTATACTTTAAGCAGGAGAGAGGAACAACACTGGTGCTAAGAGCTGACAGTTGAAATCCTACCCTTAATCCTTGTGTGAAGTACACGTAAAAATAGCTATTTCTTGACATTGATTATTGTATGATCTAGTTTAAAAATACCCCTGAGAATGGGGAGCCTTGCTTTCCTGTCTTCATTCACAATGCAAGGCTGTTTCACACTATGCATTCTTTACTGACAACCTTCAGTTTATCTGGTCTGTTTGGACAACTGCTAGAATAAGAATATGCAGTATTCATAACTCTAATATGTAGAATAATGTAAAGTAGACAACCACATCCTGAGCTGCATCAAAAGAAACATGGCCAGCAGGGTGAGGGTTGGGATTCTGCCCCTCTGCTTCACTCTGGGGAGACCCACCTGGAGTACTGCGTGCAGCTGTGGAGTCCTCAGCACAAGAAGGACATGGACCTGTTGGAACAGGTCCAGCAGAGGGCCACGAAGATGATCAGAGGGCTGGAGCCCCTCTGCTGGGAGGACAGGCTGAGGCAGTTGGGGGCATTCAGCCTGGAGAAGAGAAGGCTCTGGGCCTTCTTAGAGCCCCTTCCAGTCCCTAAAGGGTCTCCAGGAAAGCTGCGGAGGGACTCTGGATCAGGGAGGGGAGCAATAGGACAAGGGGTAATGGCTTCAAACTGTAAGAAGGGAGAATTAGATTAGATATCAGGAGGAAATTTTCCTGTGAGGGTGGTGAGCCCCTGGCCCAGGTTGCCCAGAGAAGCTGTGGCTGCCCTATCCCTGGAGGTGTTCAAGGCCAGGTTGGACGAGTCTTTGAGCAACCTGGTCTAGTGGGAGGTGCCCCTGCCCAGGGCAGGGAGGTTGGAACTGGGTGATCTTTAAGGTCCCTTCCAATCCAAACCATTCAATGATTCTATGAATAAGAGACTCTCACTTCATTAATGATGCTCACTGAATTTCTATCAAGTATAAAGTGAGCTCAGATGTAGATATCAGTGTATCGTGAATGGAGTCAATGCAGTTTCCCAAGCATAAGCACTTTTTGGCATTTAACACTTTCTAGGAAATCTGAGACCTTCACATGGGACTGGCAGGTAAGACACAGTATGTATGAAAGCCTTACATCCTCTTGGAGCAGCAGCCGGAATTTGGGTGGAATACCCTGGAGCATCACTGGATTCCCAAGATTAAGTGATTGCACTAGCTCATGGAATTGGTATAGCCTTGGCATGTGCTCCTAAAGCAGATACCCAAATCAAGGACTCATCTGACTTTCTTCTGTTGATCGTAAAGGAAATCCAAGAGGTGAGATGTAGCCAACTCTGATTGTATGCCCACAGCAGGGCGGAGAAGCTTCTGCTTTTTCCTGGAGGACTCCGTGCACCATGAAGTGCTTGACTTTCCCAATGTCATTGCCATAATAGTCATGATTATCAAATGGGTCCTTCCACAGTGATTACAGCTGAACTGTGGTCGCAATTGACTTTTTTTTTGGTACTTGGGGTTGCTTATAAGGCCAGAATATAAAGAAGCACTGTCATTGTCGGAAGATATTTTCCTTCCTTGCGCTGTCCTTTTACATGGAATATTAAAGCCAAAGTTCATTTGTAGCAAGACGAATGACTTCAAAGGGTTCCCAATAAAAAACACAGCCTCGTGTGGGGTTGCTGCATATTTTAGTGGGAGGTCTGGAAGAAATATGATCGCTTCATCTTAGGCTGCCAAGTGTGGGTAATTGTCACACTCTGAAGATTTTAGATAGGGATATCTTTTGCTGTTCTTCTCCGGTCAATAGACCTACAGCTATTATGCAATTTCTCTTTGCTGTAGGTTTACTTTGTTCTGTCACAGCAACAGAGGGAGTTTTTCTAGAGCATCCATAAGGGAGCAGCTAGCCTTCAAAGCACAGTATTTACTTGGCAGAGGAGGCTGTCCTAATGACAATAGAAAATGCAGAGAAATTTTCTAACCAGGCAGCATTACACTGGGATGCACTTATTCACTGGGTCCAGCATAGTTTGTTCCAAACGTCTAAAGTTTGATGAACTTCTGATGAAACTATAGGACCCAGAAGGCAGCAAACCAGAGAATACTATCCCAGATCTGGTAGCTAGGACTATCCTTATCCTAAGTGGCATGAACTCTGTTCAAGACATGTCAAAAATAGTAAAGCAATGGTAGCCCCTGTTTTGGGACACAGGTTTGAAGCCAAAGTTCCTTCTCCAACTTTGCTCCTACAAGAAATGGCCACCATGAAATTTCTGCATGTTTGGAAATCTGGGAATTGGCCTTCAGGCGTTCAAAAGGGTGTTAAAAAGGGGTGAGTCTTTTATCATGCCTGTGTTTGTATATGTTGGTTTGCCACTGATATCCTTAGGCTCTTACTGTGTCTTTCCATGGCAGGAAAAGAAACTAAGGACAGGGAAATAAAAATTTGGTATGTTCTTTATCTAACCATGTGTTTTGTATGAACTATCTACACATTTCAACCTTTTGTATCAAAATCTTGAAGGGTAGAATAAAACAAGCACCAAAACCTCAACGACCACAGAACAAAACAACAACACAGAGTCCCGTTTTCTTCTTTCATCCAGTTTCCTTCCCTCCAGCCACAGAAAGAGTCTAAATTAATTTATCGCATCATTGATTTCATAGCACAAGATTAGAAGCTTTCATGTATCTGACATCTGAAAAATAACCTCCACCCACCGGAGTGGGACCCTGCAGTCCAGCCCCTGATGTGGTGAGGATAACAGGGAAAAGAGAGGCAAGAACTTGAGATATTGCCACAATTTTTGATGAGGACAAAATTCCTGCTCTAAATCAAATCCATGCACACTTTTGAACTTCAGTCTACTTTTGTTCAGCATTCAGGTCAGCGGGAGTTTTATGATGAGCTCAAAGAGATGAAGATCTAGCCATAAATGAGTTGTCCTACCTTTTCCAATTGTGGTTAGTTCTATTCTCACAGTCGAGACCCAAAACTGTTCTCAAGACCTGTTCTCTTAACTTTCCAAATTGGATTTCTGCAAACATAGTCTCAGTCCCAGCTAGAAAACACCCTCCAGAGAACTCGAGATTTCCTTGCAACTGAGTGTGACTGGTTTATTAGGATACCATGAAGTATACTCCTAAAACCTGCCTGTGATCCATCTGGGTGATGGAAAGTTGGGCAAGGTGTGGAATGCACTGTGCTTGAACCTGCTCCAGCAGGCTAATAAAATCCTGAATGACATGAGGAAGGTGACTGGGACACTATTCCTCATTGTCTTTTGCACTACCAGCACTTCTGCAATCAAACAAAAGTGCTGTGTAACAGGGTCAGAAGAAGACAAAGGAGATAATTTTTCATATGAAGCATAGCTAAGCTGTGAAACTTGTCAAAAACAGTGTTGGATGCTAAACGTTTAAAGAGTTTCAAGAGGTAGACAAAGCTAGGAAAGGTAAAAATCATGCAGGGCTGTTAAATAGAAAGACACCACATCCAGCTTAGGAAGCTCCTGAGCTGCAGACTTTCATCTTGGGTTCATCTTATTTCTATAGTTTCCTGGAGGCATCTGTTTCTGGCCACTGTCAGAGGTAAGATATTATTCTTTTTAAGTTTATGATGTTTTTATTATTCTTTTTAAGTTTGTGGAATTCATTTATGGAGTTGATTTACATTAAGTGGTTTGACTAGAATTTATACATCCTCCATCATGTGGACCTTGGTGGTTCACATTGTATGCGGTCAGAGAACATTTAGCAGCTTTGTGCCTCTTCAAGCTGGTACTAGTTTTAAAACTGTGACATGCTCAAATAAACATTTAGGGTTTTTTTCATTTTTCTTCACTGTATTGATGCTTATGTGAACCCCACATTTGCAGTTTATCTGGGTTGTTCTGAATTGTTGCAAACATCTTGCACAGTGGAATGGCTCCTCTCCTCCCATGCCAATCTCTAGCAGCATTGCTGGGGTACCCCAGAAGTCTCACTGCCTCCCAAATGGAGTCTTTCCCTGCAGGGATGAGTGTTTCAAAATAACCTTAATTCCCTCGGTGTTTCCTTTCAAACCTTTTTTTCCTAGGTGGATGTTCCCTTGCTCTTCTCACCAGTCTTTGAACAGGCTTGTTTTAATATGGAAACAAACAACAGTCTTTCAGAAGGAATCAGTCGCTCTGCTCCATGCTTTAGGACAGGGATGATCGGCTCCTGATTAAAACCTGGCCATTCCCTGTGATTCCCTTTGATTTCATGTGGCAGGGGGCTCTGTTTTTGAATATTTTCCACAGGTTTGCAGTCTATTCCTCCTCGGGTATGGCAGATCTAAAGGTGCCATGCATGTGCTCAGTGTTCATCTGCCACTGTCCCTGTATCTCACTGCTGCAGCTCTTCTATAGTGTTGTCATCTGTGGCCTGTGATGAAGAAAAGTTTCGAAGAGTTCATCTAGTGGTTCCATTGACTTTAAACTCTCTGGGTAGCCTGTAGCCCACCTCAACTGAAAGTGCTTTATAAACTGAAGACATAAAGTTAATTGTGCTTAGAGGGCTGTTCATGCAGTTCTTATATGAGCCTTGAAGAAAGATGCACACTGCCCCAGGTGTCAGATGCAATTACGCTGTCACCTCTCCTCTCCCCACCACACAACTCCATGTATGCTCTTCTGCTTGGGAGATGCCCCTTGCTCCAAGATGTGGAGTTCTGGTACTGTGGATGTGCTAGAGAAGGTCTGTGTGGAAAGTTCCTTTTCATACTGTTTCCTTATCTCTTCAAACTATCCCTCTCATAGCTTCCTCCCTTTTTCCGTGCCTCCTGCCTGCATCTTATCTCTTGGCAACTGTCTGAGTTGAATCACCAGCCAAGGGGCCTGCTCTGCTCCACAGCTTGGAGAGGAGGAATGCGATTTTCCCACCTGATGGAAGACAAGGCGCTCTGTGAACTACAGGGAAGGGAAGACCCTGGGATTTCTTGTTCAAGCAGAAACTCAGAACACTATCCTATTGGATTGGCTTCAGAGACTGATCTTAACCAACGGTACAGGCTCAGGCTCTTCTTTCTTATTTCTATGAAGCGAATCTTTGTTTGCAATTTTATTTTTTATTGCAGTAATTACTCATGCAATTCCTGCAAAAACCAGTCCTGCCCTCCTTTCTACCCCTGGCCATGCATTTCCAAATCATCCCTTATGAGACCGCATAAACTGCCAATCACTTTCAATCAAATCAGTTCTCGATCTGAATCACTGCATAACAATACAGGCAGAGGGTTGGGACCTGCGGCTAGGAATAGGTCCCCATGGGGAAAGTAAACCATTTTTTTTCAGCAACTGAATGAACCTGTCTCAGGTCAAATGCTCATAAGATCATAGCCTTGGAAACTACATTGAAGATAGAGCTAAGATCCTTCACAGGTAATCTTAGATGCCTATAAAGTAGATGTCTCCATTTGAACAAGTTGCACTTGCCTTACTTTTGTTGTCGATGGAGAAAAATGAAGCCTTCTAAAAAGAAATTAATCTCATGCAGACATTTAGAGGGGGATTGAATTGATGATGTGTAGGAACCTTTTGCTGTCTGAGATCACTGTGGGATCCAAGATATCTACATTGGGTTAACAGGTGAAAGACACAACAGGAGGAGATTAAATCCTTCAGGACCAGCAGACTGAGGCCAGGCAAGCTTCCCCTCAGTGCCTAAAAATATCACTGGAGGCTTCTTGATTGGATGAATCCTTCCTTACAGGGGCTATTTCTGGCCCAGGATAGGCGTAGGTATCTACAGTGCCAAAGATTAGTGTTAAATGAGAAGAAACTTGCCTGGTCTGTATTAGACTGCAGGAAATCTTGTGCCAGGACTCATACAATTTGACTCCTGTCTCACAGGGTTGCACCACAGCCTTTCTTCTGCCCTGCGATCCCTCCCTGGACTTGACATATCAGCACAATGGGATGCATGATCAACTGTGTGAGGGGGGCCAGGCACAGCCGTGGCAGGGGCAACGTCCTAATAGGAAACCTCATAAAACAAACCAAGCTACCCCACAAAGTACCCTGGTCCTGATGTCTTTCCTGCACATAATTTATTGATAGGGATGAAAGCTGCATTGTGCAGAGGAAATACCACTTTCAGGCTTGGGACCTGAAAGGCTTGTCCTGGGACTATCTCTCCTTAACTTCCAGATCTAGGTCATCGTCTTTGGCAGAGTCACGCCTTAAAAGTTGATCTCCTGAGTTCTTATCCCAAGCCTAAGATATGAGGATATGGCCCTGCAGAAGACTTACTCTTACTTTCTCAACCCTGCCATTCTGCTTCTCTAAGAGGATTTCAGATGCAAACAAAAGAACATTCTAATCCTCAGAAACTTGAGTACTGCTGCAGGGCTTGACTGGCGTGAGACCAGAAATTGTTCTTCCTGCAGTGAAATAAAACTGATTGCCACCAAGACCCGTGGAGATGTTCACTGCTTCAGACTTGTGATTAGAAGGAGCCTCCCAGCTCACTGAGTTCAGAGATTATAGTTTAAACTACCCCAGGAATTTATCAAACTGCATCTTACATCAAGATGGATTTTTTCTCTTATGTGTGACATCCACAGCTTTTTTGGGTGAACCATAATGTAACTTCTTTTTTTTTCTTCTTCTGATAGTCATTCTGATTTTCAGCCAAACTGGATATTTGTTATGAAGTGCTTGATAAGACATTGGCTGAAGCAGGATACTGGAATAACCGGTCCAAGTAGCTGATCACAGGGATTGATGTATTCCTTTGTTTATTTAGCATTGTCATTAGCAAACAGGAGAAAGAAAAAGGCATTCCTATGGTGACATTCTTGTGAAGCTGAAGTGGAAATGAAGAACAGCCCCAGATGAGAGAGAGATGCTACAGAAACAGATGTTATTATCTTCAGAAAGAATTTCACACTTTAAATATAGCAGCAGTAAAACCAAAGACCGATGGGATGCAAAACTATTGGTGCTTTGCCCTTCTTTCTTCCATTTACCCCTCCGCTCCTTGCTTGCTTCTGCATCCAAGATGCTTAAGTCAATGCAGGTTTGCTATATAAGAGGCAAAATGGATGCTGGTCAGGATTAAGCAAAAGGTTGATATTCCAAGGGTTTCAAGACAGAATCCTGCTATAGTTTATGGATGTTGTACCTATACCCCGGTTAAGAAGGGGAGTGCAAATGGGAGCTGAGTTAATTGCAGGTTTTTTGCGGGTGTTCTAAGGAATGTTGCCTGTAGTAACTGAGAATATCTGCCACGGGGGCGGGGAGGGGGGGAAGACCTGGAAAACAGTTTTGAGAAAAAGGAGGAATTTTGGACTCCTCTACACTGGCAAATTAATTCTATTAAAGGTACTTGTTTTCAAGATTAGCCTTGACTTTCTCTCTAACCCAGTACTGCTGGCCAGGTTTACTAGGACATGCTCCTAGAGGATGCTGAACTTTAATAGCAGCCAAAGATCTATCACAAAAGCAAGGCAGGCATTTGAGAGATATTGACCCAGACCTTTGGGGGTGTAAATCAGCAGAACCTTTTGGATGAAGCAGAGGTGTTTAGCTGGTATCTATCAGCTTAGTCCTTTTGAGGTCGGTGGAGGTGAACTGATTTAGCTCAGTTGAGAATCTGGCCCAAGATATTGTTTTAGAGTTATGGGAAACAGAGACAGCTTCAAAACTGAGCTGCAGGGTTGGTCAAACCCAAGGGCTTAAAGAAAAAGGACAAAAAAGGCATCAGATACTCTGAGAGCTGGTTGTTAACAGCTGTCTAGGGAGGGTTTATTCTTCTTAGAAATGAATAGATCATGTTTTTGATAGCTTTTCTGGGAAACAGATATGGACCAAGTCTCTTTTAGCAGACCAGAGGAGTGATAAAGGAACTGCTGCGTGAATGGTTAAAGAGACTAAATCAGTCCCCGATTTCTGGCAAATGGAGAAGCCAGTTCATGGAGCTTGGACACACTGCAAATACTTTGCTTTGCAAAACAGCTGCATCCAGAACTGCTAGGTCCTGGCCGAGCGATGAGCTCAGTAGGGCTTATTTGAGTGAGTGCACCCCTCTGAAAATCGTTAAAGGGCTGGTGTCTAATTGTGTACAGCTCTCTTTTCAGGGTGTGACAAGACCGTGCAACAGCCATAAGAGCCTACATTTTGGGTCAAAGTTGGAAGCATTCAAGGAGTTTCAAAATTTCTCTCTCATACCTTTTAGCTACTTAGAAGTTGGGTGAGACCCCTCCCTTCTCAAAATAGGTCCTCACGGAACTATTTCCATTTTCCTCCTCTGCTGAGAACTGCCTGAATCTTTAAGTGCCTGAAAATCTATCAACATCCATGTGGAGGGTCTAAATAAATGTTGAGTCTAAGCTAGGCTTCCTTCCAACCAATGGAAAGGTCCAAAGACTCGACAGATATTTCCAAATCTGATGCAGGCTGTTAAAATATCCTCTTTTGCTTAAAGGCTGAGATAATTTTCCATTTTACGTGTGGTCTTGCAAGAGTTAATTGTGTTCATTGCTATTAAGTCTAATGATTCATCTTCTATTCTATGCAGCACGCTGCTTGTGTAGGTAGAAATTCTGTTCTGAGACAGGAATTTATCTGAATTATTTAAAAAACAATGCCAAAATGTCTGGCAGAGGTCACCTTGACTGCTCTGAGTTTTACCTCTTCCACATTGCACAGCGTGAGCTGTGCCTAATGGAACAGGCCATTCCAGCTGAATTATGCCAGAGTCTGTTAAAAGAACAATTCCCCACATCTGCCTTTTCCAGCCTGACATAACAATAACTGACAATTCAAATTAATATGATTTAGACCTGCAGCTCCTTATGACAATATCATTAACCAAAGTAACTGGCAATGTTCAGCCTTCAAGTAATTGTTGAGGTGTGATGGGCTGCCATGTAAACCGCTATCTCCTCTTGCACCACCCTTGTGCACCCTTGAGCACTCTGGTCTGGCGATGGTGAGCACTTTTTGTACCAGGTCCTAGGACTCAAAAATGTTAATTTTCTTTTGAATGAACTTTATCTAGACAAAAGAAGCAATTCTGTGCCTGCACGGGACTGAGAGAGGTTTCCTTTTTTAGATTTGGCTCTGGGTAATAAAAGCACTATAGACCTGGACTTAGTTAAGAGGAAATGAAGAGCAGGAATTAACATTCATTATGAGCAAAAGCAAAGAAATAGTCATAAAGAGGAAAAGCTCTGCTGGCAATCTCTTTTTTAATTTTTTTCCCCCTCTCATAATCCAGCCTACTTTTCCAAACAGAAGCAAGCAATCAGAAGAGTTAAAGGATTTGTGTCCAGGAGAATGACAAAACACTATTATTACAACTTTTTTAAATTTTTTTTAAATGCTACAAATCATTTCCATATTCCTTTGCATTCACTTAACAGGTTATTAGACTATCTCTTGGTATTGGCTAGACATCAATTTATTGAGATTTGTGCCACTCATATATGCATAAGATCTTTGTGGTCATGTTTTTTGGGATTGCAATGCCTTACCTGATATTTCATCAAAGTCTTTGAAGTCAAGTCAGCCAGATCTCATTTCCATCTTGCCACAAATTCAAGAGCATCGAGCAACAGAGCATCCAGAGCTGCCTCGAATCCATACCCATCTAAACAGGCTACCACAGCAAAAGGCTTTATTGGCTTTTACCATTTTCCTGGGTCAAAAATGAATCACTCCTATTTTGTTTCATCAGCTAAAAGAGTTTCTGTCCAGTTTGTCCACCGAGGATCCCAATTTTTTCCTCCATTTACCATGGCAAAATCGTCACGAAGGTTGTCTGATAGGGCACCACAGATATTCATATTGTTTCACATTTTGGCATCTGCAAAGTGGTGGTAGATCCTAGGACTTCAAATACATGGAGATATTTCTCTGTACATCTGCAAGTCCCCTGTGAGCCTGCCATTACTTTCTAAGAGCACTTTTTTCCTCCCTCATTTTCTGCTGAACAAATGTCAAGAGATGTCATGCTTCAATAGAAGCATTCCATAACTGAATGGTGATAAATGCAGATCAGAGTTTTGTTCTACAACAAGCACAAAAAAAGAGAAGCATTTTCTCCCAGAACTTCCTTTTCTCTAAATAATAGATTTTCCCCCTTTTATTCCTATGTATTTAGTTTTCTTCGGACTTACTTATAAGCACAAGGTTTGTTCTTTCTTTTCCTTCCTTCCTTCCTTCCTCCCTTCCTCCCTTCCTCCCTTCCTCCCTTTCTTTCTCTCTTTCTCTCTTTCTCTCTTTCTCTCTTACTCCTGACAAGAACCAGTGATCATATCAACATTGTTGATTTCTCTGCTCTTGCTGTGATTCCCAGGGCAACAAAGTCATCAAAATCCTCTTCTAGACTCTGCCCTTTGGTAACAGGAACCCTTCAAAAAACATCAATCATCAAGTGGCATTCCGCAGTGTGTTGGGAAATTCTCTATTCTCAGTAAAACATCTTCAATTTCTTCCTCAATTGCTTTGATCTTTTTGCACTTCTGATAGTTAACCTCTGTGAGGAGATCAAAAGCTTAACAGATTATTAGTGTTATTCCTCAGGTACTGTTACCCAGTGTATAATTGATTAAGAATTTAGCTTATGCACTTCTCTTATTGATTCTAACTCAGCATTGGAAACACTGAATTTTATCTATTAAGCTTCCACTGCACACGGCCTTTGGTTTCTTTTAACAGTAACATCACTGTTTCTGGCACCTCTGTAGCACGTGTCAGTCTGTTCAGCTTAAAAGCCTCATCTATTTCCAGTCTGCCGCAGTGTCATGTGTTGCACCTACAAAACTTTTTATAGCTCCTTTCTTCCCCTGAGCATATTTTCATAATGCATTTTACTTCTGGCACTGTGTGGGTCAGTTATCACTTAGAGCCAAGGAAGCTAACAGCGCTCTGCTACGTTCATTGCCAGAGTTTTGAGAGAAAAGAAGAGCTTTTGTATAACATAATGAAGTAGCTGATTCCAACTGACTCATACTAAACTGAGGTAAAGACTGCACCACACACAGATGATCTAAAAATAATGACCATGAGAATCTCCAACAAATCACTCATGTAATTTCCACTGTCAGTTCCTGGGGCCTCAAAACGCTGGCCCAGAGGGTGTAAAAATGGTCCAGGCTCATTGCAAATCATTTATAAGGTCAGACATCAAAGGGACAAGCTCTCTTATACCACTGTCCCTTCTCAGAAGGGTTTCCGATTACGCAGACACAGGCGCAGGCGGTGTTGGGTTTTTGGACCAAAAATCCCAATCACAGCACTGCCATGGAGAGCTGCTGGTCCATCTTCTCCTGTCTCACCAGAGCTGCAGTGAAGAGGTCCCCTTCTGAGTGGCCTAGACTGGCTGTGCATTTTCACACACACCAGACTTTATCAAGTCACCCAGTGGGAGTCTGGGCTTCCCTTTCCAGCGTCTCAAGGCCATCCTACTGAAGACTTTTGGACAGATCTCTCTGCTGTGGTCATGGCACACCTGGTGAATGCTGTGGGCCATGAAGATGGTGATCAAAAGCTCCCTCATACGTTCCTTGAATCTTTCTGGCCAGGTGGACACCCCATTTCATGACAAGCTTATCCAAAATGATCTGAAATCCCTATTCACCTGACCTCTTCTCCTACTGCAATGGGCAGAGCATGGAAGACGGTGAAAGAGACTCTGCCACTTGGGGGGTCTCATCTCTGTTGTTTTGCAGGACAGGAACTCAGCAGGCAACAGGACAGCCTCCGCACCCACCCACAGCCACTGAAGATCCTTATTGTCCATTCAAAGAAGGATTTGAAATAACACCATCAGTATGACAAGTTCCCTGCCCTTCTGTTGCTTAATTTTTCTCTAACAGGGGCTCTGAAATTTGTCCAGAAATCTGCCTTCAGGTTCCTATCTACATTGTTTTAATGGATTGCTGAGTTTTGGATTTATTATCCCAAATGTCTGGCCAACGTAAATGTTTCCTTTCCTTAAAGCCAGCAAAGATTTGTAATATGCCTACAAATAATACTCCAATCTGACCACATCAATGAGATGGCAGTAAATTACACAGAGGCACATACGATCCACTCACTGGTATATGTTGTTATGTATAATTCTACGTTGCTCATATAACTCACAGTCTGACGTTTGTTTCAGCCTGAAAATGGCCATACCATCCATGCACTTCTTCCCCTTTTAATGATGAATGCCAACCCTTATTAATCCTTTTTCTACAATTTCTACAACTCAGGCACAGAGGAGTTATCTCATCTGATAGCAAAAGGTTGTCATCATCAGGAGCAAGAAATCTCCTTTCTGGGGATGACGGATTGGACGTCTCCAAAAGCTTATCTCCTCAGTGCTCAATTTTGCAGCTGGCTTATATCCTGAGAAAGATTTTTATGGAAAAGTTTACAGGAATGTCTTGCTCCTTGATGGTTCTTTAATATTTTCTGCAGGAATTGATCTTCTCACAGAGTGCTAAGCACACACCGCAGAAATCCAGTTAAACTTATTCTGGGGAGAAGAGGGTCACATTTGTCAGTGCTTGTAGTGACCTTTATTTCAAGGTAGAATTGGCAGTGAATGGTGGAAATTCTCTAAGACCAAATTGGTTAATCCTTGGTTTCTTCAAATCCTGGACCCTGGAGTTAGGTGAGTACATAGCCACTTTATCCCTCCCTCTGCCTTCTGTTTGCTTTTATTAAAAATAAGCCTTCTTTTAGCTGAAAAGATCTTTCACCTTTCAAGAATCCAAGGAAAATGCCTGAAAATGTGTCATTAGCGGACCCACAGCTCAGAAACCCCAGCTGACCAAAAATTGCTCCACACATACAAAACAAAGACATTTTCGGCATAGTGGAAACCAGGATATTTGCTCTCCAGTGTGTTTCAAGGCTGGTTGATTTTTTTCACTGAATCATACAGGAAGCCACCTGTAAGTTTCTACCTTATAGAGTACCAGAGTCTCCTCTGGGGCTGGAAGTGGATTCTTCCAACCAAGAAGACCAATTTATCTTAGTTGGAGCCTCCATAAATCTTCCTCCATGTGGTCTCACTGGTCATTAATAAAGTTGGAGCTCTCACCACAGTTTTTCTCTAGGTGAGAGAAGTTGTTAACCCTCTTGGTTCTATTTGGATGCTGATTTTCATTAAACCCTGTAGAAACTTGTAAGAGTTTGTCTCAAGTTGAGCTGTCACCAGCACAGGGGGTGAAAGCTGCCAAGGGAATGCAGCAAGGTGACAGAGAGGTGTTCCTACATGCATGAAGCCACAGTCAGAGTACATACCCTCATGTCTTTAGGAGACCAGGTGGAAAACAAACTCAGCAAAGCTAAGAGTTCACATCACATGAAATCAACCCCCAAATGGCCATGGACGCAGGCTGGTTTCCTCTGTGGTTGAGCTCAACTGGCTTATAGAATCATAGAATCATAGAATCATAGGGTTGGAAGGGACCTCTGGAGATCATCTAGTCCAACCCCCCTGCCAGAGCATAATCATCACAAGGCTGTTTCTCCCTACACTGAGGCACCAGTTTCATTCCACAGGTGCCTCACAGAAGTTTTGCTCCTGCAGAAGGGAGCAGATGACCAGATCTAAGCAGATGAGTTCAGATCCCAGTTCTGTGGCTTAGGCTCTTCTCCAGTTATTATCTTTTCTCAGACAGGGTTTTTCTGAAGCCACAAAGGGAATCCCATCCAGACCCAGACTATGAATGGAGGCATTTACATGTTCAGGCAACCAGACAGAGTTTCTCCCAGAGCTCAGTGCAGGACTGAAAAATCAGGAGAATGTTACAGCAGGAATGTTTTTAGATCCCTTTTGTTGCCAGCAATGGGTAAGACTTTGTCCTGGACTGCATGTTTGTGATTCGGGTGAAGAAGGAGGGATAATGTCCAAACAACCCAATTATGGTCTGTGTAGGCTCTGGATCTGTTCACATCCAACCAGATAGGTGAGGATTAAGCTGAGTGGAAAAACAGGCTGCTCTCACTTACCATTTTTTCAAATCTTGGACAAAGTAGCCGGATCAACATGTGAACAAAGATGTAATCACTTATTACCGGTGTGGCAAGAGCATCTTTTCAACAAGCAGATCTCCTAAGGTGACGTGCTCTGTAGGACAGCACATGGCAGGAACATGTCTTGGGAACTGGGTGCACGTTCAGCATGTAAGACCATGTCATAGGGGGATTTATGGTCTTTGCAAAGTCAGATGACAGGCTGTGGGTCAAATCACAGACTCACTGCATCACAGAATGATAGGGGTTGGAAGGGACCTCTGGAGATCATCTAGTCCAAGCCCCCTGCCAAAGCAGGTTTACCTAGAGTAGGTGGCACAGGAACACATCCAGGCGGGTTTGGAATGTCTCCAGAGACAGAGACTCCACCACCTCTCTGGGCAGCCAGTGCCAGGGCTCTGCCACCCTCACAGGAAAGAAGTTCCTTCTCGTGTTTAGATGGAACTTCCTATGTTCAAGTTTGTGCCCGTTACCTCTTGTCCTGATGGTCATGCCATGGTCTTTCTCCACTCCAGGACTTCAGTCACTGGATCTAGTAGATCAAATTGGAATTGGACACATAGAATCATGGAGTGGAAGAGAAAGTGTGTTTCTGCCCTGTAAATACATGATGTCCCAGACTAGCTACAGGAGAAAGTGAGATAGGAGTCAGTTCAGGGTGTCATGCTGGAAACATAATATGAAACATGACATTTAAGAAGTTTGTTCATCTGAGTATGACCTCCATGGAGTAATTTAAGGTGAGAAGTACCAACTAATCCCCACAGGAAGTGGGGTTACACCCATGGCCTGGTTTGTGTTTCAGGGCTGTCTCTGAGGCGTGTTTTTCCCTAGAAACTCATAACAGCTCTCCTCTTTATTCTGGGCCAGAGAAACTCCTAGCCCAAATCTGGTCCATTAGCATGGAGCTTGTGTGTGTCCTTTCTGGAGCTCCTCTTGCTTTGGGCTGTGCTGAAGATCAAATTCACTATCTCTCAGAGGAAGCCAGCTTCTGCTTTCAGTACCCTGTCCTCCATCATCCCTTTGGTTCCAACTGGTAACAAAGGTAAATGACTCATGGGGTTGTCAGTTCTTTATAGAAAACAGATTTTCTACAAGAAGTGACTCAGAGTATCCGCCTCAGTATTGAACAATGGGGCCAGTCACCCAGCAGAGCCTCACAAAGCAGACACCACTGCAACCAGAACTCAGTGTCCTCTCCCATGTTGGCAGAAATATTATTCCAGTGGTAGCTCCACTAGATGCAAAGGCACAATTGTCAACGACCTGATTTTAGGGGGAGCAGTTAAACTCACTTATGGCATATAGATACTGTCAGGAGCAAGGGGTAAAGTGCCATAACCTCCGACAGGGTGGTGGGAACTATTGATTTTGTGTCTATATTATCAAAATTCTGTTGTTAATTGCAAGGCCAAATTAAATTCTAACTGCTTTAGTGACACCCAAGTACTATTAGCCAACTTTTTTAGACTTGGACATCTATTCTGGGCTGGATTCTCAGTGAAGGACTCAGCTCTGTTCCTCTTAGTCTTGCCAGATGGGTCTTTACTCTCCATGTAGCTCTTTTTATATCAGTATTTCCTTACTGTTTGAGTAGGTAGCATTAGGTTCCTGCACTATCTTCTTCTGTGTCCTGGTGTCAGCCTTCTGAGGACAGGGCTGTGAGGTACCCATCTAGAAGTGATTAAGAAGAGCACAGCTTGGCTACTGGTAGAGTTTCCTGGGATATAGCTGGTCTTTGGGGGTGGGCAATAGTGCTCTCATTTCTTTTTCTCCTTACTCTGCATTTGTACAGTCCAAGGTAGACCATAATCTTAGTAACTATAAGAAGTAGGAATCTATGTGGGGCATCGTGATACTGGTTTAGGACATGAGAATTTGAGGGCTTAAATTTTGAAAAATCGTCTCACACAAATGACTGCTTTTATTACATTTAATTAGAAGGGACAGCAGTTTACTCTGCTGCAAAAAATATCCACCTATAATTTAAGTCCCTGCTCCGTGCCTGCAATTGCTGTAATGACATGGGTACAATCCCACCATCTTTTGGGAGTGTGGTTTTATGCGCGTGTGCTAGAAAATGTGAGTCTTGCATCTGGGTTATGGCTCTAGAATGTGAGGCTCTCTTAAGTGTCATTCAGCAGGCTGGAAGTGTGACATCCAACTATCTCCTCTGCTTTTCTGCTGTGTTGCTTAAAATTCAATCATGTCTACAGAGAAGGCTGTTTCTCAAGTGGATATCTAGTTCTGTTTGCTAGGCAATCCACAAAGTGCTGTGTTAAGTCTTAAAGTGGATACATCCCTCATCACAGGGGAATCTCTCTCCTCTAGTACAATGTCATCAATGTCCATGAAAATCAACAGCAGGACTTGCATCAGTTATGGTGGATCAAGCTGATACTAGGCGACCCTAGCTCAGAAGCTGTGAAGTAGTACTGATGATTTTGTATATTTTCTCTCTTCTCTTCTCTTCTCTTCTCTTCTCTTCTCTTCTCTTCTCTTCTCTTCTCTTCTCTTCTCTTCTCTTCTCTTCTCTTC
>VYZM01012931.1:179395-224411 GCA_013398915.1 Dromas ardeola | reverse complement strand
CTTTCCTTTCCTTCCCTTCCCTTCCCTTCCCTTCCCTTCCCTTCCCTTCCCTTCCCTTCCCTCAGTGGGAAGCAGGACTTCAAACCATAGCTTAGTCTCCTGTAGTTCAAGTCCTTAACTTCTGCACCATCAAGTGGCTTTAATCTAGTTCACCCTATGATTTCTGATCTGTACTGATTTGAGTACCAGCACCTCTGGTACTGCGTAGTATCATTGCTCATTTACCAACTGCTTCAGACAACGCTTGAAGGACCTTGACTTAGCTTTGTTCAGCCGCACAGCTCATTTTGTGATTTGCAACTTGGATTTCTTGCTTGGTGAAAACCAGCAAGCTGTAAGAAAATCCCCAACATAATCAAGTAGTAAACTTCATATGAACTACTTCTTCCTATGGATGGATTTTTGTTTTCCTTAAAAACTGATTCTTTCGCATGAATCATATGTTATGGCAGCCCAGTAGGAAGTACAGTTCTACCTTCTGTCTAGCCTGCATCCCCTCTTTGGCTGCCTTTCTTAACTATGCATCAGTTCTCCTTTTTCCTACCCAATTATTACTTTGTCACAGTTTCAGGTTTCCAGGTACACACAGTTAATTACATCAGACAGTCTCAGACCTTCTGTCTCATTGATACAGATGCTCAGTATGTGTTAGACAGTTAGCTCATGACATTTTTGTGCTGACCAGTATTGCACTCCCGGTTTTCTAGTCTTTCAAGCTTATGCAGACTTCCATCAACAGCTTTACGTTGGCTCAGGGAGACTTTGGACAGTAACGAGCATTGCTCATTATTTTTGTTCCTCCAGACATTCAGGTTGCACAAGTGAAGCCAGTCAGATGAGAAAGTTACCTTCAAGGTCTTGAGACATGAAGTACTTTTTCCAGGCGTGGGACAAGCTATTGAAGAGACAACAGGGAGTGCTTATGGTGCCATTAAAACATTCTAATGCAGGTAGCTCCCAGTTATACTTGTTGATCCAACAAAGGGACTTTCTTTAGCCCCAGTTCATCATTCAGATTCCTCCAGGGTAAATGAAGACTAATAGATTCCTTATGGAGATTATTCATCACACCTCATTGACCTTAAACAATTGTCCTGGGATGAATTGCCTCATGGATGTAGCCCTGCACATCACAACGGACACTGAGGTGCATAGTTTATACTAGGTGAGAACATGCAGGTGTCTAAAATTAGGCTAGAATCCCTTTGGAGGGTAAAATGTTAGGAACACCTGATCCATTAAGGAACACTGTTTGCCTGGGTTTGACTGGCTTGCGGGACAAATCCTGACCTCATTCAAAGCCTAAACAATTCCTTTCCAAGACAGTGGAGGTGCTCAGGATGGGAGAGTGAAATTTAGCCGAATGTTCTCACACTGTCATTCCAAGGATGAGGATAAACATCTCCCCGGACATCTGCATAACTGGCATCTTTTTCTATGTGGAAGATGTTTTTGGAATAATTTATGGACTTTGTACATTTTTCTAGAGGAGTTACTGAAAACTGGTGATCTTTATAATGTCTGATGCGCCTCATCTGAATTCTCTTCCTGTCTCAGCTTTCACACTGGCTTTAAGCAAAATGTCACCTCCCTTTCTTCTCTGTCCCTTTCCTTTCTGTGTCTTTTGAGATTGCATGCTCTCTAGGACCACATGTTTTTTTTCTTAACAGCTTTATCAATCTGCCAGCTACAGAGGTCACATCCATTCCTCTCCAGTGACTGTGGAGAAGCCAAGGTCTGGCAGTCCTGAGTAGAAATGGTGGGATTCATCTTACTCAGCTTTAGTTATTTACATGTTAAGAGTCCGATATCATGTATTTACAGGTACTCCTGATGCAGTCAACAGGAATAGATGGGCTTCATAGACTGATGGGTCCCAGCCGGTCTAGTTATTACAGCAGCAGCCTTTGAGCATGCCTATTTAGCTGAGTGGTGCAGTTGACACACCTGAGGGATGGGATGCCATCCAGAGGGACCTGACAAGCTCAAGAAGTGGGCCTGTGTCAATCTCATGAGGTTCAACAAGGCCAAGTGCAGGGTCCTGCACGTGGGTTGTGGTAACCCCTAGTATCAGCACAGGCTGGGTGATGAAGGGAGGGAGAGCAGCCCTGCTGAGAAGAACTTGGTGGTGCTGGGGGGTGAAAAGCTGGACACGAACTGACAATGTGCACTCGCAGACCAGAAAGCCAACTGCATTCTGGGCTGCATCCCCAGCAGCATGGCCAGCAGGGCGAGGGGGGGGGTTCTGCCCCTCTGCTCCGCTCAGGGGAGACCCCCCTGCAGTGCTGCCTCCAGCGCTGGGGCCTCAGCACAGGAGAGACACGGAGCTGTTGGAGCGGGGCCAGAGGAGGCCGCGGAGATGCTGGGAGGGCTGGAGCCCCTCTGCTGTGAGGACAGGCTGAGAGAGCTGGGGGGGTTCAGCCTGGAGAAGAGAAGGCTGCGGGGAGACCTTATTGTGGACTTCCAGTACTTAAAGGGGCCTTATGAAAAAGACGGGGACAAACTTTTTAGTAGAACCTGTTGCGATAGAACAAGAGTTAATGGTTTTAAATTAAAGGGGAGGGACTCTTTATCATGGAGTGTAATCAAGGTATGAGGGAGAATGGTTTCAAACTGAAAGAGGGGAGATTTAGATTAGATCTTAGGAAGAAATTCTTTACTGTGAGGGTGGTGATACACTGGAACAGGTTTCCCAGGGAAGTTGTCAATGCCCCATCCCTGGAAGTGTTCAAGACCAGACTGGATGAGGCTTTGAGCAGCTTGGTCTAGTGGGAGATGTCCCTGCCCATGGCAGGGAGGTTGGAACTGGATGATCTTTAAGGTCCCTTCCAACCCGAATCATTCTATGATTCTATGAAAGAGGGTAGATTTAGACTAGATATAAGGAAGAAATTTTTTACCATGAGGGTGGTAAAACACTGTCCGAGGTTGCCCAGAGAGGTGGTAGATGTGCCATCCCTGGAAGCATTCAAAGTCGGGTTGGACAGGGCTCTGAGCAACTTGATCTAGTTGAAGGTGTCTCTGCTCATGGCAGGGGGTTGGACTAGATGGCATTTAAAGGTCCCTTCCAACCTAAACTATTCTATGATTCTATGATTTGCTGGTGTTGATCAGTTGTTAGTGAAGGCTGTGGCCTCACTGTGGCCTGACATTAAGTAAAATCATCCTGTTGGCTGAATAATCCATTGCTTTCTTGCCCTTAGGTGTCATAGTAGCCAAGTTGAGTGTGTTGGGCAAATGACCAGAATTTGGTCCTCACTGTTTGTTGCCTGGCAAAATGGGTTCCAGTCTTTAGGGAACTAAACCAGTGGTATTATTAATAGTCATAATAAAAACATTAATATGCTTATGGTCACTTTGAGCCTACTATCAGGCTATTTATTGAGGTCATCAAACTAAGATGTCTGGAAACAGCTGTGGGAACTGACTGGGGCCCTGCATGAGCTGTTTATTACATTAATGTTTGTTGTTGGAAGCAATGAGCTTTACGGAAAGGAAAAAAAAATGCTGTGGATCTGTTCCCCTTTCCCTCTGCTTTCCCCTTTCTCCCTCTCATGCTGTTGCTGAAGAAGATAAAAATAAGTGCAATTGTATGGAGTGTGGTTGGTGTGATGGGACTGCAAAAGGCAGTAACTAGGAAAAGGCAGATCCTGTAACTGTGGGGTTCTTTCATCCTGAAGCCCAACCGTAGTGGCTCTGCTATACTTTGTCACTGGAGCACTTGATAGTTGCGTGAAATAAACTGCCAGCTACAATCATCTTTAGGAGGTTGTTGTAACCGCAGTAGAGGGGATGGCTTTTGGCTCGCAGGGGACACTGTGGTCTGGCTGAGCAATCAAAGAGGGTGGTAATAGCCAGGCCAAGCTATCTGGGATTGCTGGGTAATGCAAAATGCCGTTATTCTTTTTGTTAGCTGTAAATGGCTTTTATTTACATTTCCACTTAGCTAGGTAGTTTCCTCAAGCCTCCAAGAATTCAAGATGCAGACATGTTATTAAGACATTTAAAACATCCCCATATTTAACAAAAACATCTGATGGGATTGAAAGCCTTTGGATTTTTTTTCTTACTCTTGCCCTTTCTTTATTGAAGAGCAAAAGCAAATAAAAGTCTAAAGCTCTTGGACAACTATAAAGTCTCTAAGAAGGGATTTTCTTCCAAGGGACATGTAAGCAGCCTGTACAAATATATTTTTATTGTTATTCTCTTAAGAAAGTATTTTAAATTTTGGATTTCAGGGGTATTCCTGCCAGAAGGAATCCAGAACTATGATGCTTGGTGGAATATACATCTGCAGGGCAAAGAGAAAGGACCTAGGGTGGGCTTTGTAGGTGGTTTTGGTTGACCTCCTTGTATTTTTTGTTGTTTTGGAGTTGGACAGATAGGGAAAAGAAAGCAACAGATTTGGAGAAAATGGGGTGTTGAATGTAGTTCACTCTAACTGAGCAACCACCACTGCTTCAGGCCGACAGGGAGTGCTGCTGCTGATCCTACACAACTTGAGAATGATGTGTATGGCTACACCACCACCGGTGATTTCCACACCACCAATCAATTGCTACCACTGCAAGCTTCTCCTCAGGGAGGTACCAAATTATTTCTTGAGCTGCTGCAATTTTATAGATCCTGACCAAAAGTGAGACCAAAGGCTGCCAAGGTCTCCCCTGCCTCTCTGCACCCAAGGTGAGCAGACGCTGCAGTTCCTCTTCTGGCATTTGGTGTTCTGGCATCTGTGTAAGTCCTTCTGTAACGGCTTTGCGCAGCTGAAGGTTAGCGAAATACAGCCAAGTCTTGCAGGAACGACACCGACACAGGCTTACATGCTGAAGGATTTATTTGTAGTTACACCTCTACGAAACCAGCATTAGATAAAGACTTGGAAGATCATCTATTTTAAGTATTTCTATTGATCCCCCTTCCCATTCCAGGTGTTTAGCTTCCTCCCTCATTACCTGT
This sequence comes from Dromas ardeola, assembly GCA_013398915.1. Lineage (NCBI taxonomy): Eukaryota > Metazoa > Chordata > Aves > Charadriiformes > Dromadidae > Dromas > Dromas ardeola. The sequence goes on along the minus strand of VYZM01012931.1, from coordinate 219,455 downwards.
GCACACTTGCTGCTGCCTAGGCTGCTTTGATCGAGACTCCGCAGAGTCTTTAAGTCTCCATAAAACTTGAACAAAAGCCCCAACAGTTCCCCAAACTGAAGGATAGAGTTGCTGCAGAACGTGTCCAAAATAGAAGGCAAACCATAAAAAAAACAAAACAGAATCCGAGCCTAAAAATTAAAATGAAACAACAGCCACCAAAAAATGCAGCCAGCAGCACAAAAAAGAATCCATGCTGTGACCTCACCAACTCCTGCTTTGTAATTAAGTGAAAATGCTGAAGGTTTGGTGTTTTTAAAACTGTTCTCTGGTTTCCTCAGGGGGGAAAAAAAAAAAAGAAAAAATCCCCTTGTGTTCCTTTTCTGAGTAAACAGCAGAATTTCAGTGGATTAATTCTCCCAGCTAAGCCAGAGCTGGAGGATGCTTTTCCTCTGTTATTTTTTTCCCTCTGTGACTTCTAATTTTGTCACTGGTTTACATGGTTCCTTGTGAGACCAGAAACTCCTTGTGGCACACGAAAGGGATATTTAAACTTTAGCTGATCTGGAGAAAAAGGCTTGGTGTGTTGCGTGAGAAACCAATGAAATTTAAGTGGTGAGAAGGAAAGGCTTGTCCTTTAATCATTTCAGGGCTTCTGGTCCTGAGGCGCTGCCTGTGCTGAGGAATTTTCCTATTGAATTGGATAAGAGTAAGGAAAAAGAAAAAAGAAAGAAATTTCTGTAAAGAGTTATTAAGAACAACAAAAAACCCCGAACTTTTCCTCAGGAAAATGGGAGGGGAATGGCATTTTGTTTTGTTTGTCAAAAACTCAAACACCAAAATACTCTGACCAAGAACCAAATGTGGCCGGGGAGCCTGAGGGACACTGAAGCTTAGGTGTTCCCACTCTCCTCCATGGGCTGGAGCCATGGGATAGATGACATTTCTCATAATTCATTACAGGTAAACATGTAAATGAAGACAGCTGAATCCTGGGAAATGTAGTTTAGTTTTGACGCCTGTCCACTGAGGAAACCAAGATCATTTTCCATTGCCAGAAATGATTGTATCAGCCTTTCTTCATAAAGGTATGTTGGTGCTTGGCCTGAATACTATGTTTTTCATAAATTGAATGTCTGGGGATAAAAAATCTGATTTTTGTGCTAAAAGCAGGAAGACTACCTAAAACGAGCATTGATAAAACAATTTCTTTTTCATAAACAGTGGAAAAGTCTGATGGCCTGCCCATGCCATTCTTAATTATTTTAAGAATAATTTGTTTACCTTCTCCTGGAGCCACTAGTGTGATAACCGTCTACTGTGGTTATTCTTTTAAGAATATGTAGACCAGTCTCAACCACTGAAAATGTGAACGTGAAGGGAAGTTTGATTCGCTATAGAAGACGGGAGAAAAGAGTTAGAGTGGGGGAAGTGATTGTCTCTGAGTCTACATCCAGAGTCTGTTGTGAGCCACTTTATTGAAAAGCCCTAAGAAGGATTTATCTGAGCAGAGGAGATGCAAAAAAGGCCAGGAATGGAGAAAACACAGGGAAAACATAGGCTGATGCAACCCCTTTTTCCATGACTGGAGATTGGATGCTCAGTAGTGGCCTGCAAGCTAATAGTTGGTCTACATCTCCAGTCTCAACTCACTTTGGGATTATTTTCCATGGGTTTCAGACACTTCAGTTTCATGGTGAGCACCCTGCAATACTGAGTGATGCCTTGAGGTTCTACACAATTACTTTGTGGAGAATGAACGTGTCAGCTGGAGTTCTGCAGGATTTTGAGAGAGCTGGGACAGATCCATAGTTTCTTCTGCTATATAGAGGAGGGAGATATGTAGCTGAAGGCCATGGGCGTTCCTGGTCTTTGCATGACCTTGTCGTATCAGATGTTGTGAAAGAGAACACCAGCAGCAGAAACTGCATGTATGGGTTTCTGCTTCTTTTACATAAACCATCAGATGGTTCAGGTGAATCACCTCCATTCAGGTGACTCACGCAAAAAACTTTAAAGATGTTTCTGGGCACCAAGGACACAGGGCCATCAGATATGACATAATACCTTCTGGACCAGCAGCATGGAGATTGGGATAACACCTTAGAGTAGATAGAGTTTGGGAAGGGAATTGGAGACATGAAGTGTCTTGCATAAGGGGTCACCCAGAAAGACACTATCTGAGAGGAAAAGTCTGAAGGACCTTCCTGTTGACCTAGTGTGTCTCTCAAAGAAGTATTCTGGATTTATACAGATGTCAGCAAGATAAGAATCCAGCTTCAAAGGCTCAGCATCTTGCTCCTGTGAGTCACATTTTACTTTAAAACCCTTTTTTTTTCCAATAGCTGACTCAATACATCAAAACAAACCTGTTTCTCATGAACCCAACACCTGCTAGACGATATTGAGAAATAAAAAGTGGAACCAGGAAAATATTACTTACATTTTGCAAGATGTAGCAATATCCCATCAGTACATTGCAGAAGAATAAAAGCAGAACATCAATGAAAGAAAAGTCTTTCTCCAATCAAACATCAGAGACAATAGATAATGAAGAAAGGAAGGTGCAATGTAATATTTGACTTTGTCATAACTGAATTGCTGCGTATCCAGGTAGTGTAAATCTGATTAGTTTATATAGGCCAAGCACTCATCAAGACCAAAATTGGTGTTTTATCTTTTTTTTTTTTTCTTTCTTCCTTTTTTACTTTAAAAAATAGTGGAAACAGTAAGTTTATTTCAAAGCAGCTTATGTCCCTTGAGATTCTAGTAACTGAAATATCCATTAAAAACCACACACAGCATGGGAGAAATAAGGTGGCGTTGACTAGAAGTAAGAGCTGTTTTCATTGTCAGCTTTGGGAAAGTATCAGAAATAAGGGTCAAGGCTTTTTTTAATAACTGTGTAATTGAACGAAGGCTGGAAATTTACTTACAGAAAAAGCATATAAAAAGCATAATTTCATCATTAAAAATTTCAATCATGTTATACTACACCACCTTTTTAAAATTTATTCTGCTTTTAGTCCCATAAGAAGGAAATCATCATAGACCCATGTGTGTATCTGTAGACAAATGAGGGTGTATACATATGTAGACAGATAAGCACAGATAGCGTGTCTGTGAGATGTCTAGCATATGCGCTCAGATATACAGAAATCTATAGCTTTATACATGTGTGTATATCCATGTCTTCATGTGTGTGCCTGTGTATGCAGACAGTTTTAGTTGGATGAATTCCAGACTTGTTCTCACCCTGATAAAAAGCAATATAAAACACGATACTAAGTGTTTTATATTGCCTTTTATCTAATGCGTAAGACTAAGCATACTATAAGGACCAGAATAAATTAATACAGTATCATTTGAGCGAATATGGTATAATTACTTTAACCACAACTTTGCTTGCAGAAGTAAATATGTACATGCATCAATCTGTATGTGCTCTCAGGCACCTGCCTATTTAAATACACAGGCATTATTGTGCGTGGAAATACATATGTGCTTGCATGCACATTTTTGTGCAGGACCAGATATTCCTGTTTGGCTGTTTGTAGAACTGTATGACTGGACCAAATTCCCAGTCCGTTATCCAGGCTCTCATGTAAATCAGCATCACATACTTCAAGTGCATCTGGAAGAAGCTCTGCAATAGCTGGTTTGAGACAGTCTGAGCCCTGAATTAAACCTCTTCCAGGCTTGACAACAATACCAAAACAAGGCATTGGAGAGGCCTTCTGGCCTCTGCCATCATCAGCATCCTATGGATGGGGGCCCGTTTCCTCTCTCTTAAACAACTACGGCTCCAGATATATCATTCTGAGACTGAAAAAGGCATTTAAGGAGTGAGCTGAATCAGATCAGACCTTTTCTGAGAAGACATTACATTATTTACAGGCTCTTGAAAGTGCAGGAGAGGTCAGGTTTCTTGTTGAAACCCAGAGGGAAATAACTACTTTTCCAAAGTGTAACTTGCACTTATAGAAGCCATTTCTTCCCCCAGTCTTTATTTCTCCTTTAGTGGAACTGAAGACACACACAGACGGTCCATCTGCTTCAGCTCTGCAGAGCTGGCACAGCTGCACCCTTATCTTCTGCATCAGCATCCCAGACCTTTTATTGCTGACAAAAGAGAAATATTTACGCAAGAAGGCTGTGGGAACGCAGCATTCTCACTGGCACGGTCTCCCATGCCTTGTTTTCAGTCACAAATAAATAACGGTGTGGACAGCTTATCTGTATGGTGAAGGCAATGGCTAAAAACATAAATTCTGTGGATCAAGAAGGTCAGACCCTGGGCTGTTAATCATAGCTGACATAATGAACTGGAGAATCTATTCCAATAAACTTCTTATGTATCCAGATCCCAGACCCCAGCTGTAAGTCCTGGTCCTGGGCAAATAATGTGAATGGTGTAATGCTTAGCAGCTGTCATTAATTGGTATAGCAGCGTTAAGTGGCGTTACGTTATTTTGGATGGACTATGATTGCAGCATGGTTAACACAGATTTTATTTTCCTTCTCAACCTGAATTAATAACCCTTAAGGCCTATATCTAAATCATCGTTTAAAGGTGTTTAATGAGATCTGATTTTTAGAAAGTCCTTAAAATTTACCCTTAGCAAATTAAAAGTCTTTCAAGTGTCGGCAATCTGAATGTCAAAAAGAAAAAGCCAGTAATCACTTTGGAAAATCTGTCTGGAGTCTTTCTTCCTCTGCTATCAATGAGGGGGTTGTGGTTTCTGACAATCTATTTGTTATACTAAGTTTACTCTGTAGAGTCATTGCAGTCTCTTGAAATTTGACTCCTGCTGCTGCTGTGGTTGGTAAATAAACCACGAAGAATTATTCTTGTTTTCCTTATTGCATGAGCTTATGGATTTGTCCTCAGCGAACACTTGGGAATGAAGATTTAAGCCTGGAGTCAAGTAAAAATCATAGATTCTGGTGTCTGTGGAGGAAATCACTTGAGTACTCACTCCAATGTCCTTTCTAGATCCCTAGAAACAGTGGGTGAGTTTCATATTATTCCTTGATAATTTTTAAAAATATATATATTTTGTCTCCTTTTACTAGTCTTTTGTATCAGAGTTATTTTAGTTAAGGAGCATCTTGCTATTTGAACATAAAAGGGAGCTTAGATTTCTAATGAAATTGATGCTGGGATCATCACAGCTCATCATGCCTACGGCACATTTGAACTCAGGACATGTCTATCCCATGAATGTGCAAGTGTCTGAGCTCTGAAACTGGTCCAGAGATGCCTGTGCTGACACCGCAGTCAATCGTGTATCTCCAGGAGCAACATAACCAACTGGTCCAGGGTGGTACGAATGCGGTCCCAGCCCTCCAGCTCCAGGTTTGCTGGCTTGCGTGGTCCTAGGATGTGATGTGTGATCATCTCCTAGTCTGGTGATCTCTGCATCGCACTCTCTGCACATGTCATAGGTATAAACATATCCTGATGGCATAATATTGCTTTTGCAGGATGCAGCATGAATCTTTCCATTAATGTCGGTGGGAAAGTGCAGGTCTCTATGGCAAAGCCTTACGGAATGTCTGTAGAAGCTCTGTATTGTACCGTATTCCCCACTGTAAAGAGAGTTGAGATTTTTCCAAAAAAAAAAAAAATTTTTGCTGGCTGATACTGACTTACGTAAACCAAATGTTTCAGTGACCCTGTAATACTTTTTACAAACTTTCCAGGGAGGGGGGGAAAGTTCTCTCAGTTTGGGATGGAATTTAAGATGAAAGTAAAAGCAGGTTAGATTAACATTTTCAACCAGTAGCTGGATATCAAGGAACTCAGATACAGCTTGGAGACGTAGGATGAGCTCTCTGTCCACCTTTTATAGCCTTTGTTAGTGTTTCAACCAAAGTATGAACATTATTGCATCTTCCCTGCTACAAGGTTTCATTCAGTGGAGACAATCCAGCATTCATAGAAAAGGGGTTGAACATGGGTGTCAGGCAGAAAACAGTATTTTCTGTTATCTCCCTTTGGTTGTTTGTGAGTTAATGTAGGAAAGGAATATTTTCTTGAACTCTGCTTTCACTCTACTTTCTGTCCAAACAGAAAGGTCTCTGCCATTCTGGGAAAAATTTGGTTGTGCAAAGGGTCATTTGGAGTGGACATGCCCTGTGTACTTGAGACTGGTGTGAGGAGGTTTTGTTGTCCTTGCACCCAGCAGGCAGCAACGGCAGTAATCCCAGAGCAAAGCAGTTGCACTGACCTCCTTGTACTGCATTATAAAATAACTAGTGAAGGATTACAAAAGGTCTTCTCTGAAACGCCTCTCTCCATATTGAAACCACCTTTGTCTTTACCTTCAGCCTCATTAGGCCTCCTGCGTTCACTTGATTCAAGCCAACTAGTTAACAAAACCCCTTAATAAGTGTAGAATTGGATGGCTGGATAGAATACAGTAAACACATTTTCCTTAGGCTTCATCCTTGACCTCATTAGTGATTGAGAAATCTCCATGAATTCCTTCTTGTCCAAAGTCTAGGAAGAGTGGAGCAGAACAAGGAAGGAAAGGGTCTGGCAATGGTTTGGTCATGGGGGCATCAACTGCTGCTGCTGTGCTGAGCACTGTTATCTCCCTGTTTTAGTGTCTTAGATATCAGCCATATGCTCTTAAAGATAAGAACTGCATCATGATCTTCCTTTGAGCTCATTTTAGCTAAACCAGATGATCTGTGGTTAAAAGGAGCCCTTTAAAGTCACTGAAGTGAATGGCCAAATGAGAACAAAACAGAAGCATTTCCTCCCAATTTGATCTCCTTGGGCACCTTGGGAACCACCTAGATTTGTTGTGCCAGATCTTTTCCTGTCTGTGAAACTTCATTACGGATTTCATTAAGGACATGGGACTGGTCCCTAAAGACGCCAGTCTGTGCCAGTGAACCTCTAGCCCTGTCCCTCAGCTTTAGCGTTCACAGAAGTCAGCTGTCCCTAATTCTGGAGGATCATACCTTGAAATGCATAGAAAGCCAGAATGACATTGAAGAGGAAATTCACTCCTGAATAAACGATGAGGCTTTTTTTTTCTGTTCCATCCTTACATGCAAACCACCTTCCAGATGATTAAAAGAATCACTTTGTTCTACACTTTTTCTGCTTGAAGCAGTAATACGTAATCAAGCATAACTGGCATGGTATTAATGTGTAAGGCAGGAAACATTAACCTCCAGTGGCAGGCAGACGGCAAGAATACAAATGCAGTTCAGTTTCCAGTCTGGGTTACCTGATCGCAATCACAGAGTGTTTAAGACTTTAATAAAACACAAGCAAATATTGATGGAGCAAAATAGGGGATAAGCCTTGCACATAACACGCCTTGATTATTCTACAGTACAAATCCTAACTCAGAGTTTATGGAAGAAATTGTTTCCATCTGGCCAATCAACATAGTGGCTCTGCGTGTCTTGGTCTTTGTCCGATACAGGCATTAAACCACTATAAAGTCTCTGAGAACAGTTTGATGCAAAGAAAAACATCAGGATACCAAAAGAGGAGTGGATGAGTCCTAGCAGATCACGTCTAAGGAACATTTGGTATGTTCACATCTTGATCGTATGACTGGCACCTAGTGCAAACTTGGACATGACCCTTCTTCCCTAATTTCTGTTTCCTTTGGCAAGAAAAATTTGATCAGAAATCTTTGATTAATTCAGGTCTGAGCCAAGGGAAATACCTGTGTTAGACATACAGTCTGCTGCTGCGCAGAGGAGAATAAAGCAATAGTAACTTGCCTAAATCCAGTTTTTAACGGATTATTCAACTTCTAGCGTTGTTCAAAGTCTGTTTATGCTAACTTTTGAGCTGGTATTTTGTGACTGGTCGTGTAAAACAACTGACTTTGTTCTCTTGTGCAAGAGATTTCTTGTGTAGCTTAATTAACACACTGCCTGGAATGAGTTTCCACTTTGCTAGTATGTGCCACTAAAGTTACTGAAACCTTCGGGGTTTGTAGTAGTCCCCTTTGCTACACCACGGCAATTCAAAAAGGCACAAGCAAGTCTTCTCTACATTGCCAAATATGTGCTGTAAAAGAGATTTTACAGGACAGATTTGAGCTTTCTGAGAAAATATCTTCAAATCCCATCTGAATAACACAACTGGGCAGAAAGGAAGAAGGGAATGGCCACGGGAAACCAGACTTAAAGTAGGTCTGCTGTAAATACCAATAACAGAAATCATAAGTAATCATAGTATTCAACTAATTCTAACATTTGACTGCTGATGCAGACATCTGTTTGTTCCTGAGGTTGTTATCACTGCATGGTTTTGCACTGGACTGACGCTGCTGGTTTTGCAGTGAGCAGGCAACTGGTTTGAAGGCCAGGAGCAACAACCCAGCTCAATGAAATGGAGCTACTCCTTGCAGTAACCAAAACCAGTGACCTCAGTTTGTACCTTTGCCTGGTCTTGGACAGTTTTATTGCAAAAGTAAGAATAACTACAGCACACAGGAGAAGTAGTTGCTGCTGGTTTTGTTAAAAATCATAGAATGGTTCAGGTTAGAAGGCACCTTAAAGATCATCTAGTCTAACCCCATGCCATAAGCAGGGACACCTCCCACCAGCCCAGGTTGCTCCAAGCCCCGTCCAACCTGGCCTTGAACCCCTCCAGGGATGGGGCAGCCACAGCCTCTCTGGGCATCCTGTGCCAGGGGCTCACCACCCTCACAGCCAAGAAGTTCTTCCTAATCTCTAATCTAAATCTCCCCTCTTGCAGTTTAAAACCGTTACCCCTTGTCCTATCATTACACTCCCTGATAAAGAGTCCCTCCCCAGCTTTCCTGTAGGCCCCCTGTAGATACTGGAAGGCCGCTATAAGGTCTCCCCGGAGCCTTCTTTTCTCCAGGCGGAACCCCCCCAACTCTCTCAGCCTGTCCTCACAGCAGAGGGGCTCCAGCCCTCTGATCATCTTTGTGGCCCTCTGCTGGACCTGTTCCAACAGGCCCACATCCTTTTTGTGCTGAGGACTCCAGAGCTGCACGCAGTACTCCAGTGGAGTCTCCCCAGAGGGGAGCAGAGAGGTAGAATCACCTCCCTCGACCTGTTGGCCATCTTCTACTCTTTTCTAACCTGTTTAGATGTGAATGAAGACCATGATACTCCCAATCGACTGCTGAGTTTGAAGTTTTGTTTACATAAGCAGGCCATAAGGGAGTCAAACTATAATCTACACCTCTCACAGGTGTAGGTCAGAGAACTTTCAGTGACAAACACCTGCAGCTTAAGAAGTTGATAACACATCAGCTGACCAACAGGAACTAAATGTGATTTCAATTAGAATGATTCACTTTGCAGTTGCTATGAGTATTTAGTCTTTACCTGTTTCCCTGCATAATAGAGAGTGGATGACAGGTAGGTGTTTTGCTTTGCTGTCTCTGTTCCAAGGAACCAATTTCTACCATCTCCAACATCTGCTGTGGTTCTATCGTGGATGAGACAAAATGGGTTATTTCAGACTTACAATAGCAAGACTGACTAACCCTTTGATTATAATCTCTTGAGGGGTGGAGTGAGTTGTTCAATATGTCTAAAATTCTGCATGATTGCAGGAATCCATGGGAAAGCAATGAGCATCCCTTCTTGTCTCACCTGGAAGATGCATAAACGTTAGAACTGGCAAGAAAGAACCTTCGGTATGGTAGAGCTTCCCTTCTGGTTTGCCTAAGTGTACGTGATGTTTCCTTGTGAAAGGCTGGACAGAGTCAATATAGATTTTCTAGTGATAGTCCCGTGTACCCTATGCTATGATGCCAACATAACACCCTATGCATAGACCCCAGCCCCCTCCAGAATGTGGGCTTTGGTTTGTTCATTTTTGCATGTCAGTGACTGTGAGTTCTTCTGCATGACATTCAGGCTGTAGGTTTTGTTTTTCAGACACATGGATTTCATTTTGCTGCTGCACCAGGCCTTGGCAATTCTGTGGGTTTTTCCCCTGATCCAGGCTCTCCATTTCTTTTGTCCATTCTTCCATTTTTACTCTTCTCCTTTTTATTTTCATTTGAAGTGTCAGTTACTACATTCAGATCCTCACAATAGAGTCACGGGCCAAAATAAATCCGTGGCTTGTGTTCACTTAAGTGAAAAAACTCTTGGGACCGCTGTCTGCTCTTTGCTCTGTATCCAGCAGTTTGCACAACGGTTAAACCCCATGACTTGGAGTAGTGTTACACTATGAAGGATGTTTCACAGTTATGCAGTGAAGAAGGGTATAACAGTGAAGAATTATATCTATAATTGTGTAGTAACTCTTCGTTCCACGTAGTAACTCTTAGCTGGTGTTGCTCACTCCTCCATCACACAGTATTTGAGATCTTGCCCTTGTTTAAGGTTACAGTTAGGTTGAGGTTGGTAGGACAGCTGAGCTCAGTTACTTGAGCCAGCTGAGCACTTATGGAGATGGTTCATTTCAATTGGCTTTCGGAGCAAGAGTGACTTCTGTCACCAAAACCTTTGTCAATCTTCATGTGCCTCTGCCGAAGGTGGTGGAAAATGTCCCATTCAGCTAACAGAAAGACCTCATCTTACTAAATGCACAGGGTTGTGTCTGATTTAGTCATACCGGGCTCCCATTCTAGCACCTGTAGTCTTGATCTCCATTTCTCTTGTCCTAAACTGGATATTTACAAAAGGTCCGACCAACCATGATGTAAAAATGCCCTTTTCTCTGCTGTCTTGGAAGAAGCCTGAGTTCTGTAGCTCATACAGAGATAGCAACAGTGTGGATATGGGTGAAATCAAACTCACAATGTGTGATTTATACTCCAACTTTTCCTGGACTGTGCAGAAGGACCCTTTCAAGGAGAGAAGTGACCTCTGCTAGGCACTTGCTTTAGGAGATGAATTCTGTCTTTTCCTGGATTGCGTAGACTTTCACTGGCTATGGGAGGCTTGGGATGACTGGATAAAGTGGAGATATCTAAGCGAATCCCATTCTTGATCACTCTTAAAACTGTTTTACCCATCTCGGGTATTATCTATTTACTACAGCATCAGCATCTAAATCAGGTATGTCAACTCCTCTGAACCATGTCAATGCAAACTCAATCCAGTCTCACATTCAGCATTACTTTAAACTGGACTGGGTGTGTGGTAGGCAGTGGAGTAGGATCCTTTAATGTAAGACAGCTGTGTGGTAGTACCTTCCAGTGGAGAGAAGAATAGGGAACAGCTGGGAGCGGTACTGTAGCCACATGCTGCCGCTAGATCCAAAAAAGCACAGCTCTGCCTATAATCACATTTGAAAGCACTGCGAGGATCACCTTAATTAGATTCTTATTAGACTTCTGTTCCTCTAGTTGAGACCTTATTGCATTAAACTAAATTGCTGCGAGCCAGGTTCCAGTTAGCTTGAGAACAATCACACCCTGTTCCATACTATTTTCAATTCACTGTTTTATAAACACACCAGAATTACAAGCTGGGCCTTGATCTTAGCTCCTTAACTAGGAATCAGGATATATAAATTTAAAATCAAGCATATGAGAAAGGGAAAATCTTACTGTGTTTCCAAGGCCAGAAGTGCAAGGTAGGGAGACTTCTGAGACACTGAGACATCCTTCGGGATCGCTCTTGATGTCTTTGTTGCTGCAACATGGCATTTAAAGCCTGGTTTAGCAGGATAAAGCAGGTAGTCCCTGGGAACAACAGGTTGCCAGGGGGAAGCAGAAAGTCAAAGCGCCTGCTTTGCCTACCAGGAATCCCTTCAAACCTGCCTGGTTGCAGCTGCTGGACATGATAGGGTGTGCAGAAGTCTAGCAACAAACTGGGGACACATAAACGGGCTGCCTAGGGTTGGGGGAAAAATTTCCCTGGCAGCCTCACTCTCTGCCAGTCAGGACACACGATGCACCTTGAATTTTCTTCTTTACCGTGTACTTATTGATGATGAAACCGGCACCAAAATGGCATTAAAACAAAACAGTGGTGCAAATGTGAGTTCTCTCAGTGAAGGATGGAGAGGAAACTTTTCTCTGGATAGGGCCAGTTTGTCACACAGGGTGAGGCTCCCTTCACCTCCCTTCAATCACCAACAATGTCTCAGTTGGCCATCTTAACATTTTCTTTGTAGGTGGAAAAGATCAATAGGCATATCTGAGGCGTGATTCACCTGACCTGATCTAGGCCAGACGGTCCTAGATCATTTAGACTGAGATGAGCCATCCCCAGGACTGCTGATGCCCTTTATTGCCACGATCTTCACTGACTACAGAGACTAACTTGTCTGTAGAGTAGCATGTTTATATACCTGAGGGTAGATTTAATGGAAAAACAAATGAAGAAATTTGAAGCCTCCACCTCCTTCCATGAGCACCATCCACAACCATGTCAATGAAGAAGGGCTGTGTCTTTGGGGACCCAGGAGTGGCCTGGGCAAAAAAGGGAACAGCAGGAAATAAAATGATAATTTACATTGCAGTTAAAGTGGTGTAAGATGAAGGATGGATGATATAGCTTTGCTCTTCAAAGTGTATCTTTGAAGACATGTACCATACCCCTTATATGTCAAAAGGAGTGAATATATGATATTTATCTTCTCCAAGAACATGAGTAGTTTTGCATATAGATAAGACATGCCCTAGTGATAGCAATAAAGACGAAGGTAGTAAAATATAAGATCATAAACTTTAGCATGGCTGAAGAAAGAGATATGTCATGTTTCCTGCCGTGGTAATTTATTTTCTGAATGACATTCAAACGCAGCATGTTGGCTATCCAACTCTGGCTGTTCACCTGTCTTCTTGGTCTCTTTTGCAGAGCCAACACTGAGATTGTTTTCATACTTGGAGAATAAAAAAAGCAAAAGTAAAAAGCATGCAGGCTCAAGTTTTGGAACCTCAGGATTCTTTGGTTTGGTTTTTGTCTCTCCCTTCCCCTCCTCCAAAGAGTGACTAATGAAGGAAACACAGAAGGTGCAGGACCTGGGAGTGAGAGTTGAACAGAAGACTGGAGTCTAAGATGCAGCTCACTAACAAGGTGTTAAAGAGGCTTGGAAGCCAGAAAAGGGGAAGCGTTACTAGATTGCTCAAAAAATTAAGAATCTCTGTGCCTGTATAAGATTGTTTCTCCTCTTACATCTCCATGATTTTTATTCCTCCAGAAAGGAAAAAAAACACACAAGAAATTTCGACTGTGTGGTTCTGGAGCTGCCCAGTGCACACCCACCTCTGCATATGTGCACACATACATGCACACACTTACCCATGTATCTGTGTGTGCATAAAATGTCTAGGGGAGGATAGTGGGCAGGTTTAGAGCAGTTTTTTCAGGATTTTTATGTGAACTTAGGAGCAGAGTGTGGCTATAGTTGTACATCTTTCTCCTCCAGAATTTCTGAACTTTTGGAACGCAATTTCAGCTCATTCTGAGAGCCCCAAAGAAATCTCAAAGGTATTAGATTCCTAAAATGTTAAACAGTTAAGCAGAAGAAAGGCACATTATGAAAGACAATCCTATAGAATAAGCCTAATATATATGAGACCCCAGAGATATCTGTTCCCATGCAGGGAGTTCTCTGTGTAACTTGTTTACACACTGTGCATGGACAAGCTCCCTGCCCTGCAACTGGGGATGTAAGTGCACAGGTCCGGCAGCAGGCAAGTGAGAGATGAGAGTTCAGGGGTGTAAGGGAGAGTGATTCCTAAATTTTTAATTGTTTTTAAGCCAGGTCTGATTAGCCGCAGGTTCCTGAGCAAGACAGCACCGGCAAGCCAGATGGTATAGAGAGAAAAGAACAAATAGATGGGACACCAGTTTTGGTAGAAACCATGTCTGGGAGCGTGAAACTTCATGCTCTGACAAGGGATTTTCCCCCAGCAGAAAAGGGGATGGGATCAGAGCCTGACTGAGTAAAGCTGTCCATTTGGGAGACTGAGACAAGGCCGAATAGCCTGAGTTTTTTGGGTATAATCAAATCATTTCATTATCAGATGAACAACATGTGGTTCAAGGGAAGGATATTCAGCGGAAATGAAGAGGGAAGATTTCGAAGGAAGCCCGAGTAAAAGCCAAAGTCACACAAGGTGGCAGTGCAGATTGTCAGCAGGGGTTTCTGGACATTAGCAAAAGGCTAAAAATAGTCCCGTTAAATCAGATATAACAGGAGAAACTAGACATTCACCGATGGTGTAGCTCCATTGACTGTGGCGGAGTTTTGCATGTTTGACTCAGCTGCCTATAAAGTCTGTAGGACAACACATTGGTTAATTACTAATTATTCTCATGGATTAATCTTCATAATTTATTGATCATAATTTGTTTCTATGCTGAAATGATGTGACTTACCCATTGTAATTCTTTGGACGCGATCATTTGGGCCAGGTTGTGGGCTATTGGTACCTTGACCACAGATGACTTGTAATCTCTCTGTGAGACCCTCTGGGTTGACAGTCCTCAAGGTGAACATTATCTGGATTCACTGCTTTGGTTTGATACCCCAAAGCACATGCAATGAGCTCTGTAGGCCTCTGGTCAGGAGAGGAATCATTCAGTCAAATTATAGGCTACCTATAATTTATTTAAACATTTCTTTTAGATTTACCAGGTAGTATCTGAATACAGTCTGGGTTTTTTCTGGGAATGAGTTTAGACTTCTGCTGGAACGAGAGTGTAGATAACCCCTGAAATCTTGTGTTGAAGATACGTTTGAGGGCAGAGTCCGGAGTCCTTCTGCAGTTTATGGACAGACACAATGGCATTTCCAGCTGTGGATGTATCAGTTCCTCAGTTGATCGTGCTGGGACTGGGGTTGAGCAGGCCTGAGTTTAGAACTTAGACCTTAGACACCACTGTGAGATACTCCAGCTGTGTTAGGTTTCACTCAGGTTGCAGCTCAGATGGGCGCAAAAGTCATTTTTTCCCAGCTCGTGTCCATTACTCCTTCACATCTACCAGCACAACTGCACTTGTGGTCAGACCCTCACTTAGTCATGCTAAAATTATCTAGGTTAACTTAGAAACTTTAGAAGACAATTTTGCTATTTTTGGTGTGGTTTAAACCCAAACAATTTTGTCAGCAGTGTGTTTGGAAGCAATTAGCGCACACTTATGCCAGCACATCTGAGGACGTGGTAACTTCGCATGAGGAGGAGGAGGAAGGAGTTGTGGGCAACTCAGAAAGGACTGGTAGTGATTACCTTGTAGAGCAGATGAGTGGCAGCCCAAGCAGCAGATGTGGCCACCGGCCAGGTGGTATAAAAATATACTGTGAGGCACTCTGGAAAACCCTACAGAACACATTTCAATGACCTTGGTAGTTAAAATGGTGATAATATTAAAGCTCAGTTCCCACAGAAGTACCTAAATGCAGGGTGTCACTGAATGGAGAATCTTCCAGCCATGGCCACGTCCTAAACATTGAAAGGCTGAAGGAGGTATTGGGTAATGACAAAGCAACATAGAAGATGCTGTGAGCAGAGAAAAGTTTCTCCTCATGGAGGCAACAGGAGGATCTTCACTGTTTCACACGGGCCTCTCGAAAGTCAGGAAACACATCAAAGAGAGAAAGAAAAACTGGAAAGAAAACCTGGGGGCAGGAAACTGCCTTTATTTCTTCTCAGATTTGTCCCAGCTTCTGAAATCAAAACCCAGGCATTACCTCAGGGCTGTTTTCCTCAGATTCACATTCCTGGGATCTTAGGAGAAATCCCTAATTTGTTGAAAGGTAGGTAGACAAATTGGATCAGCAGCACAAGTTTAGCGTTCGCTGAGGAGATTGTGAAACCTGCAGCAGCCCCGGGAGATTAAAATGTTTGTGCTCAACTTCTAGAAGTGTAACTTAATTTTTTGTTGCTTGCTCTTGATTCTACTGCCAAAATACCACAATAATAATAATGAGGCAAAACAACGTTTCCTCAGACTGCTTTCTGGCGACTAGTCCAATTTGTGTAAACCTTTTTGATTCCACATCGTTCTTTGGTTCGGGGCCACGCTTCATGCTCGGAGAGGGAGCTGAGAGCTGAGAGTGTTTCCCCAGAAATGTCCCCTGAACAGCCGAGGCGGAGACAGCCGCAGCGCACAACAGAAAGCTAGATTTATTAGGAGAGCAGGCTGCTGAAAAGGAGGAAAATGGCATTTCAGTGAACTCTGAAGCTTTGCCAGTAAGAGGAGAGGTTAACAGTAGAAAGAGCAGTCCTGGCCTCAGAGGCTTATGCACTCTTTTCCATCTGACAATAAACTAGAATAGAATAAAATAGAATTAATTGAAATAAAATAAAAATTAACAGACTTCT
This sequence comes from Dromas ardeola, assembly GCA_013398915.1. Taxonomy (NCBI): domain Eukaryota; kingdom Metazoa; phylum Chordata; class Aves; order Charadriiformes; family Dromadidae; genus Dromas; species Dromas ardeola. The sequence goes on along the minus strand of VYZM01012931.1, from coordinate 203,223 downwards.
ATCGGGGGATCAGGCTCAAGTGTTATAACGAGAAGAGTGTTTCTGGAGGCATTTGCTCATTTCAGCTGGATGCAGACATAAGCACTGGGAAGATGGATGAAGCAAGAGGAGTGCTGTTTCAAACACAGAAGTGGCAGATGTTCCCACTGGTAGTTGTGCTGAAAAGTCCTGAAATGTTGCATCCCGGAGCTGGGGATCTGCCATGATGAATGCAGGACACCCTATGGGTAAAACATTCCATCCACCTACCACACTTTCAGTCAGGATGTCAAGAGCCCCTGGAGAAGGAATTGTCTGGAAGGACTTGTTCAGCCTTGCAAAAGTTCTCAGCAACTGCTGTTTTCCTTGTCTGTTCAGCGCGCAATGGCTCAGATTAAGCCTGTGCTCTGGGTGCTCTACCTCACCACAAATGAAATTCCAAAGAAGTTCTTTACTGTGAGGGTGGTGAGACACTGGCCCAGGTTGCCCAGAGAAGTTGTGGCTTCCCCATCCCTGGAAGTATTCAAGGTCAGGCTGGATGGGGCTTTGGGCAACCTAATCTAGCAAAAGATGTCCCTGCCCATGGCAGGGGGGTTGGAACTAAGTGATCTTTAAGGTCCCTTCCAACCCAAACCATTCTATGATTCTATGATTCTATGAAATTTGGGTTGTCTTCCCATGGGGCTAAACAGCCGTTTGGGTTGCTTTCCATTTTCTTTTAGGGTCATTCAGATCTCTGCTTACAAACAAAATGATCCAGGGGCTGATTCTCTAACACTGAGATCAACTGGCAGGATCTGACCATGTCCATACCATTCGCCTCCCTTAGCCTCCAGGAGAGGATGACCACATCCAAAGCGCTTATTGGGAATGGTCCCTGGACCACACTGACTCCCAAACAGTGCCCAGGAACATGGTGGGGCTGATCACATCAGATCCGTGCCAGGGATTGCTCATGACAGTAAAAATGATGAGGTTCCAGCTCTTGGAACCATCCTTAGACCCTGTTTAACTTACTGATGTAAATATCTGTTTATTGCCACTCTGCATTCATATGTCTTTGCTCACAAGCTTCCCTTTGGAGAAAGCACATTGGGTCCCTTGGAGATTTTGCTCCACGGTCAGAGCAGACCGTAGGCGTTTGCTTTCTGCAGGTTGGACGCAAACAAACCTGCCCTAATTGTTTTTGGAGGCCAAACTTCCTACTTTGAGAACCACAAAGACAGAATGAACAAATGAGCAGGGAAAAGAAAGTAGAAAGGTTGGAGACTCCAGATGTACCCGTCAGCCTTGTCATTTATTTCTTTGGAAAGTCATACTTCCAAAGCATTTTAACTCTTCCAGTTCTTCTACAACATTTTTGTACCGTTCACAAAGACAAAACAGAATAAGTTTAGTGAAAAAATGTTTTAAGAAAATATCATTAGAAAATAATCCTGTGAAAGAAAAGACAAATATATACATATAATATAAACTTAAAGAAAAAAACATCTATGACGTAATCACTAGAAATATATATAAAATGCTACTGTTATTACTATCAGTAGTAGCAGAAATGGTCATATTCTTACCTGAACTGTTTATAGAATCATAGAATTGTCTAGGTTGGTAGGGACCTTTAAGATCATCGAGTCCAACCATTGACCTAACACTGCCAAATCCACCACTAACCCATGTCCCTCAGCACCACGTCTACATGTCTTTTAAATACCTCCAAGATGGTGACTCCACCACTTCCCCAGGCAGCCTGTTCCAGTGCTTGATAACCCTTTCCAATGTTTGGTAGCCCTTGTTCTGATATTCTCCTGCAGTGCTTCCAGCTCACACTGCAAGACTAGAGCTGTCTTAGATGAATGTTTTCCTGTTATCAGAGTCCCAAATGTCACCTTAAAATATGCCAGGCAATCAAATTTTTCAAAGCCTGAAAATCTTACGGAGATGTTTAAGTTGTCTTGGTGTTGGGCTGGCACAGAACCACACACAAGGCTGGGCCAGAGCTCACAGGTTGACTTGGTGGATGGAGAGCAAAGCAAAGGATGGGTTACAGATGCGTGAGGTGCCTGTGGGACTTCAGACAGGGTTGGGAATCAGAACTGGGGAAGGGGTATTGGGGTGCTGAACGTGCTGTGGGAGTGAAAACAGAGTTTAAATCTTCCATGTGGTAACTTCTTCAGTGAGGTTTTGTTTTGTTTTGCTTTCGTTTGTTTATTCTTTCTTTCTTTCTATGGCCAGCCAAAAATTTAAACCCCCACCTTGGTACTGGAGAGCCCCACAACTGTTTTTGAAATGAAACTGCCTAAATATCTAAGTGCATTTGTTTATTTTTTTTAAATGAAAAAAAGAGTGACAAACAGTACAAAGAGTGTTTTGGGACTTTTAATAATGCTATTCAGTTCTCTTCAGCCAGGAAGGACGTTCCCTTCTGTTGGCTGCAAGTCTATTTTCCAATTGTGTGTTTAATTGCTAATCTAGTAGTCTCGGGGGAGTCCAGATAAGATCAGGTGAAACTGGTAGGTTCTTATTATAGAGAAATTTCCAAATCAGGACTTTACTGCTTCCAGATTTGGCTCGTGCCTGGATAATGAATATTACTAGCCATATAATAATACCCCCTGCTGTCCCTTGTGCCTGGTTATATAAATGTACACACAGGATACGAGGTGATCTGCACACACTGAAAAGATTTATCTAAACTCAGGAAAAACTAAAGAGGAATATTTTCCTCCTGCATCACTTCAGAGGAGACACATTCCCAAGGCCACCCAGAGAAGCCCTATCAGAGCTGGGTACCAGCCCCCAAACTCCCAAGTCCCCCACCCACTGTTTTTGTCTCATTTTCCCTGGTTTAGTCATTTACGAACAGCTCACATCAGCGTACATGATTCTGGCAGCAGGCGGCTTAGTTATGATTTGGTAGCAAAATATTTGGACAACAGAGCTTCCAAGCAGAAAACTTTCCAGTGCATAAACCCGTTTCATCCTTCACCGCTGCTGCCCTGGGCTGGTTCAATGTCTCCCAATCCCAGATCACGGAGAGGTTGTGCTCTAATCTTTTTCCATTAGAGCTCTGGTGATCAGGCCCTTCTTAATCAGCCCCGGCTTCCGCTTCAAATTGGGTAATGTCTGGGCCATTAATGTTAATGGAAAGGGGAGCTGCTTCTGTTTGTTCTATTTTCAAGTGGTTTCTGGAGGCCATCTCCCAGCTAGAAACCACACTACTCCACACACAGACAGCCCAGGCAGCACACACACACCTGCTCAGCTATAGAGTTTTTCCAGATGTTGACTTCCCTGTTCATGCTAGTAACTGTATTCTCTTAATTCCTGGACAGTCTTTACAGTCCTTTTTTGCTACATTTTTTTTTTATTGCCCAACCTGAAAGCCATTACCAGATGTAGCTGTATCTGATTGCGCTGAAAGCAATTGCCAGGTATGTCCTGAAAACTCTGGCTGGGCTTTCTCCCCAGGAGATTTATTTTTTTTTACAGGGATATTCACAAGTCAAAGCATACATATTAAAATGAACTCCTTTGAGCTGTAGTTTCAGAAGATTCTACCATTGATGAGTTTTGCTGTTGCTGCTGGAGGGGCTCTTTCCCATCAGTTAGTAAAGGATTGTGTGAAACTCCTCATCTTCTTCAGTGTGAAGTCAGGTAAACTTGCTCAAGAGACATTTATATCACACACAGAGGGACCGATACAATTAGTGTAGAAGTATTAACCTCCAACAGTAAGGTAGAAAAGAAATCCTAAAAAACAACAGCATCTTGAGCAGATCCATTGTGTTTTTTTTTCCAGTAGCTGTGCACATGTACTATCTTTCTCTTGGATTTTTAGCATATTTCTTGAAGAAGAGGTCTTCTGTCCTTGGGCATCCTACACACTTCATAGGGCAGAGATGTGGCATGTTCCTAAGGATTAAACAATTTGCATTTCAGTAGTGTTGAGGCTGGGCTAACTGTAAAAGCTTCACAGTCTCTATATCAGCACGCAGCTCAGCTCCCCTCCCTGACTGGCCAAGCAACCTAGAGAGCCCAAATCAACAAAACGAAGGTACAGCAAAGAGAAGAAATTTATCTAAGATATTTGCTGAAAGGATCTGAGGTTATTCCCATGCTTAGAGACAAGGCAGGATTTAGCTGCTTCACAGAACAGAGGCCTGGCTCCCTTGGTTAGAAATACTGCGAAGATTTGGAGCTGGGAGCCTTTCATATCTCATTTATGCAGCACTGTGCTGGAATCGGAGCAGACACCACGCTCTCCTCTGCTCTTTTCTCCTCGGTTCTTTGGGCTCCAACCCCTGACCCGTGAAATTGCCCCACTCCTGAGCTCTGCTGGGGGGACAACACATTTTCCAGGAGCGTGCTTCAGTTTGGGAAATTCAAACCACCATCCTCCAAGTTATTTATAGAAAGTGGATGCTTAATAATTACATGAAATAGTCCCTTTGGGTTATATCCATTACCTATTTTTGACAAAAGAAGGAAATGGAAAAACTGTATTAACTGGAGCTAGTTAGTGCAAATGGTGATGAGGTCAAAGGACACAGGATTCAATCACTCAGTTACTTGAAACTGGTTAAAAAGTGTCTTTGCATTGCCTACATGTGGCACTGCAGGAAAATGAGGTTGTTCTCTGACTTATTAGCAGCTCAAATACTTGGGGACATGCAAAAATACAGATATATCCCCATGAAGAAACCTCTAGTTTCCAGCTACCCAGGGAAAACCACTTAAACCCCAGGCTTTTGTCTCCCCAAAAAGGAAATATTAGACTTTTTCACCTCATTCTGAGCAGTATATTGGTAATGCTCAGTGGAGCCATGAAGACATCTGTAAATGTGATCTGAGATCCTGATGTCTTACACGCCTTCAAATACCTTTGTAGTTTTCAAACAGAAAAGGATCCATGAAGCAGCAGTAAACTCCTTAAAACAAGATCTCCTGGAGATGGGAAGGTAAAAATAGGAAAGGTTCAAACTTTGTGTTTGGTTTGGTTTTTTTCCCCCTCTTTTTCTTTTTTCCCCCGTTCTTCTCTCCCCCTTAGCACTGGACAGTAGGCACTGCTGAAGGCAAAACACTGAATTAAATGGGACTTTGATCCTGCTCCCTGATGCTGGTAATGCTGGTAATATTATGTCCACCTTCTGCCAAGACCTGAGGCTCCATCACTAATCTAGTGCTTATCAAGGATTTTTCATGTGTTATTTAAAAGTGATTGTTGGAGTATTTTCTCATATTTCTCATTCTGGCAGCTGTGCTGATAGCTTCCAAAACCAAGGCAGAGTCCTGGGATTTTCAAGTCACAACTAATTTTCCCTTTGCCAGAAGCCACAGTGAGATGAAGCCAGTCAGTCTCTGATCCTCCTCCCACTCTGGTCCTCCCTGAATAACCTAGGAAATGCCGTCTCTTTGGAAAGTGAGACAGTTTGGAAGAGCCACTAAAACAGAAGAGGTGGCCTATAGGGTTTCAGCACTTAAATAGTCAAGAGGCGACAGACACCTTTGCTAGGTACTATGAAGCCATAGAAAAAGATACTGCCCCGTGGACCCTGCACATGAAGTTGATCATGTCTCAGTTTAATTTTCACTGGAATTTGTCTCTCTACTGAAATTTTAACAGTTTTCTTGTCTGCTTGTGCATTGCATGTATGACCAGTGGATGAAATGAAAGACCATGGTGACAGGGTGGGGAACAAGACCACTGAGTGGTCTTCTCAACATTATTAGGGAACATGTGCCATTAAACGAGACATTTCAGTAGCACTCTTTTTTCCTTATACGCCTTTTTCTTTTGTGCCCATCTACAACTCCATGTTGATGCTTGTGCAAATTCATCTGTGGATCTTGTTCCCCCAGGACGTGTGGATGGAAGCAGCGTCAGATCCAAAACAAGGATTAGGCAGGTTGATGGGAGAAAAAGAATTTGCTTAATGAAAGCTGAGATTTTGTAGAAGGAGAGGGCAGCTTCAGTAAGACGCAAGAAGAATATATGGACTGTGAGGTAGAGAGAAGGGAGAGAGAGAAAGGGAAGGAAAACCTAATTCCTAGCCCAGGTATAATATTTTTCATCTTGTCAGTGCTTCAAAGAAACAATGATGATGGGCTGGCTTCAGTTAAAAGCTAGCAATAAAGGAATCAGTCATATAATAAAAATAAATAAATGTTGTCTGGTAAATTCAAATGTGGCATTATTCTGGGGATACTGTCAGCTCCTGGACAGACCACAGACAAGACTGGCCCTGCAAAGAGATAGATGCAGAGTGACAGCGCCACGTCCTTGCCAGATGATCACACAGGAGTAGTCTGTGAATTCATGTTAGCACAGGAATGTACTTGGAAAGAGGTCTGGCCACTCAACTCCACGCCGATCTATTTAAAAAGGCAGTCAATGGCCTGGTTTTTCTTACCCTCGTTGTTCCTTGTGTTTTCTTTTCATGTCTGAGGTGTTTATTAGGTTTGAGGGCTGTACAAATGAAAACAGACGAACAGCCATCAGTTGGCAGCAGGGCTGTTTAGCCAAGCAGAGGCTATTTTGGAGATCCACCATTCTGTCTTTCACCACTGCCTGGAATACAGATGTGCAGGATCTAAATTGCATGCTCCATTTTTAACTTGTCCTCTTGGTCCCAGGGGGTGGTGCATGGGGGTTATTTCCATATGTGAAACATTGAGGCTTTGGTGAGCCTCAGAAGGGCTAACAGATATCGTCCCACCCTCTGACCACAGAGAAGGGCATCAATAGGTCCTATACATGATGGGAGATGCTCTGCATATTTCTGATTTTTGTTTCTAGAAAAAGCGTTGGGGTATTGTTCAGCCCTGGGGATCACAAGGGGAACTGCTGATGGGGATGACCTGCTCTGATCTTACTGAGGATTAGTAGGACCTCCTTAGGGGGTGGGAGAGAAGGAAGATCTTCAAGCTTTGGTGTAATCTACAAGGCAAGATGGCATTGGAAATATCCATCCCTTTTTCTCCTGATTCCACTACAACTTCTCACTCATCTAAAGCTGCACAAGCTCTGCTCTATCAATTGCTTGAAAAATAGAAGAAGAACATGGGGACACAATGGAGAACACATCTCTGCTCCAGGTTTCCTCCTTCACTCCCTAAATGCTGGAGGGATGTCTGTGCAGACACCACCATCACACCCATGGCCAAGAAAAAGGAGTTGGAGGCAGAGATTTGCTATACCATCATACCTTAAATGTCTCCACTTCTAGGACCTTGAGCAAAGTCCCTTGGCCCTCCCTGCTTTATTTTCCCCTCCAAATTTTTAGACGTTTTCCAAATCCAAGCTGTCAACTCAGGCAGCCTACAATTCACAATGAGTTTCCCCAAAAGAATTTTGTGCCTGAACAGCATTTAGTGCAAGAATGGTCTTTGCAATATTTCTTAGGGGTGCCATCCTCTACGGCTATCTGCAGGGGACATCTATAAGACTCCGGGATGCACAACAATATCTCCTGCAGCAGCATGCCACATGGCTGTAAGTCCCTACTTCTGCAGTGCCTCACAAGGAAAAGGAGCACAAGGACATTATTACTGGACATTCTTTCCTTGCTGAGCTGTGCCACTTGCCTGCATAGAGCATCTGCCCAAACCCCACTCAGAACCTGGTCTCCAGCCTTCCTCTTCTTATTCAGGGCCAATCACTCCTCCCCATCCATAGGGTGTTTGCTTGCTGAGTTTGGGGTTTGGGTTTTTTGGGGGGGAGAAGGGTTTAGTTCGGGGGTTTGGAGTGGTTTTGGTTTTTTTTTCAGGTGGGGAGACCTTAAATCATCTTCAGGCAGGCAATAGATGAAGGAAGGGGGAAATGGGAGACCGGCAGAGTCACAGGGAAGAGACATTTCTCATGGCCAAGAGCTCAGCTCAGGGTGTCAGGAGATAAGAGAGTGAGTCGGGTGCTCTGGGGCTTTGTAGACTGATAGTCCTCTGATGGACGAAGTATCAGGATGACTGTGTGGGGGAAGCCAGCTTTGTGACACGATCTCAGCTCCGGGCTCATCTTCAAATCTCTCCCCGCTTCCTGAGGGACTGCTGTCTGGTGTCACTTCCACAGCACACCTCCTGGTCAAGAGAGAGATCTAAGGAGCAGCCTGCCTGAAGGATGCAAGATATGAATGCCTAATCTGAACTGAATGGAGCACACAAGGGGAGAGGCAGAAATGGGAACTCCAGTTCTCATCCCAAATCATTTTCCCAGCATGCTGGAGTAGGAGGCAAACTCATAATGGTTCAGTCTTTCTTTTTGTGCCTTTCTGGTGGCACTAGTGACCTGCCCAATTGGTTCTTGGCTTCCTCAGCTCCTCAAAATCTCTTCAAAATGACACATAAAAAATGCTAGGGATTCCTAAAGAAAAGTGGCCAGAAGCTATCTGCTCCTCAAACCAGTCCTGCCATAAATTACCATCCATACAATAGATCTTAGCAACACCTGGCAAGATATCAGAGGAGACCTAGCCATGGGCACAACTCAGTACTTGTGTAGTACTCAGGGGCATCGAAAAACCTAAAACATCTAAAATCCGGGGGATGTGAGTAGAGAGATATGCTAAGATATCGGAGATAGGCATGATGCATGCATAAGGGGTGCATGTCTTTGCACAGCCTGGGGTCAAATGTGAGAAGAGGTTCATCTGGTACCCTCCCCAGTCCCCCCAGAGCAGCAGGGCTTTGGTTGAGGACATCTCTATTTGGAGCTCAGGCCAGGCCAGGTAAAAAACCTTTGAATTCACCTTTATGCAATGCCGTTTTTAAGAGAGTCACTCCGCTGTGTGTAACCACAGAGTAAGGAGAAAGTTTACCCAACCTGGAAGGGGAGGGAAGGCCCCTCGCTGGCTCTGAAGAGCAGGTACTGTTCCTTCCCAGTGCTATTTCTGGAATGCTTTGGAAGCACCCCGGCTTGTGCTAAAATAGCGTGCGAGCCTCGACTTACCTCATGTTGTGAGAAGAGGCGAGTGGTTTGAGGCGAGCCTGGAGAAAGGCAGGCAGACTGTGCCAGGGCGGGAGGCACACACAGCCCTTTTTGATTCCCTGAAAATTAAATAAGGAGTAACGATCCACAAGTCTGAAGGTGGAAAAGTATGTGTGAATTGGTGCCTCTGCTCCAGGGGGAGGTCACCTGGGCGAGAGGTCGTGCAGTACCAGAAGGACCCTCAATGCCTCCTGGCATGGGGTGGAAGGTCTGGAGGGTCTGCCTTCCCCCCCACACCCCCAAAGGGTTGCAGGAGAGAGAGAAGGTAGGGCAAGATGTATAAAACATTCCTTTGGGGGGGGCGTTGTGGGGTGAATGTTGGCAGAGCAGCTGAGGAGTGCTGGTGCATGGGATCATAGAGAGCCCTGGGGATGAACCCTCCCGCAAGAACAAAATGGGACAACAGGTTTACACTTGATTCTTACAAGGAAAAAATTCAGGCATTGACAAGTTAAGAATTCCTTTTATTTACCTTTCTGTAGCATTATTTTAAGACAATCACTCTGCTGACCATAACTTATTAAAGCATGGCATAGAGAGAATTTGTCGGCTGCAGGCAGGGCTGTCCTGTACCTGTCTGGATCGTAGTGGCCCAAAAATTAAGGTCTCCATTTCCACAATGAATCACTTAACGCTATAGCTGCATCTAGCATCAAATAAGGATTAAAGCTAAAACCTTTACCCAGGGCTCCCCATCTGTCATCGCTGGATGCAGCCACTATAGGAGAAGCAGAGTTGTGATGTTTGCTAGATGCATGGGCTGTGCTGACTTTGTCTCCTTGCACCTCTTGGTAGCGCTTTGGACCACTGTCTAGTGGAGATTTTGTTTGTCCAGGTCAGTGGTGCTATGTGTAGTTCAGACACCAAATCACACATGACCTTGGTTTGTGGCTCCATGGCTCCTCGCTGTCACCTGTGGGACAAGGTCTGTCCCCACTGTGGGGTGCATCAGCTCAGTCTTTGCTCAGATGAAACTCCTGATACTTCCAGTGGAATCTCTACCTGAGTAACAGACAAAATTGAGGAAGGACTTCATAACAAGAAATATCAATTACTCTCCTAGGATATGGTGTACATAAACAACTATTTCACTCCCAGTCATTTTGTGAAAATGGCACAAAATGTAACAATCATTTGATCAACAAGGGAAATAGACGTATGTCTCAGTCAGAGTGAACTGATGCTTCTGTTTCTCTGCTGTCAGTCTAGACTATGAAATAAAGGCCTTTGCAAAGATGCAATGATTGTCCATATAAATAACAGGATGCAAGGAGGCAGCAATATCTGAGCTTAAGTTCTCATATAGGAGCATGTCCAGTCTATGGTGTATGTCATCTTCCACCGGTGACGCAATACCAGCTTTGTTATAACAACCATGGATTGTTGCCCCTTGGTTTCATAACTCCTGTGAAAATCAAGACCTCAGGGGAAGGAAGAGGCCATGGGGTCAGACTTAGAATTGTCCCACTTCCAGGTTGAATTCAGATGACATAGAGCATAAACCATGAATACCACTGTGCTTGGAGAGCTCTTCTCAACCTGTTGATTAAGCCCATTTTGTCAGGAAGAAATGTGAGTAGACCGTGTCCTAAATCACATAGTCCAAAAGTAATGTCACGGGGTAAGCAACTGCCCTGTGCATACCTTCTAACTTAGGTACTCAGCCCCCATGCACTCTCTGCCCTAACTGGATTTATCTTTGTTGAATCATAAATGATGGGTAATGCCACTATCTCTCTCCTTTTAATGAAGAACAGGAAGGATGAGTCAAAAAAAGGTAGCCTTGAAAAAAATTTTTATTTTTTGAACTGAGTCAGTTATTTTCCCAAGACCATCAAGTCATGTCTACACTGCAGAAAACATCAAGTCCAAGCTAAGGAATGTGGAATAGCTCAGATCCCTGTTCAAAGTCAGCTCTATTTATAGTACACTGGCCATGGGCCTTTCAAGTCCTCACATGGTGATCCTAAGACAAAATTATTGGGTTTTGTGAGGACTGTGTCACAACCCTCTAGAGCAGGGTGTTTCTAGAATTAAAGTGACCATGTGTGCTGCGTGTCGTAGGATGGGAAATGGGTCTACGTGGAGGTGTTTGAAGGTAAAGAACAATAATCAGGTTTCCTCTTAGAGGGAACTGGTGGAGTCATGCCAAAAGACATCCTGGAATTGAACTTGCTTCCATGCAGCATGGATGTCTTCAGGATGAGAATCTATATGAATTAAAGCGGTAGGTTATTCTGCGGCTTAGAAGCCTTCATCAGGACCCTGGAGCTGTGAAACACCAGCCACCCAGCCACTGACAATCACTCTGACCTTCCTCCTTCTCAAGCTGCAGAGGCTACATTGGTAATGGTAAATTAAATGTTCTTGGAACCCTTGTCTGGTCCGGAGGCCAATGGGCACAGAGCAGCACGTGCATACCATCAAATTCCACTACCTTCCACAACAGGATGGCCACATCCCAAATGCCTGTGGGGAATGAATCCTGGCCCTGCTAAACCCAGACCTTGTCCAGGAACTGTCTGGGAGGCTTCTACGAGACAGTTGAAAGTCAGTGCTCAGCATTGTTCCCTGCTTCATTTACCAGTACAGATGTAGGTAGTGTCACTGGGAACAAACCCATACACCTGTCCTTGCTCATGTGTCAAGTGGCCCTGGCATCCGTGCATGGAGTGTCCCATGTGGGTAATGCCAAAGGTGGGCTGGGGAGAACGTTGCAGCTGCTCTTCCAGGGATAAAATCCATCCTTGGACTTTTTTTCCACTGCTTTGTGAGCCAGTTTTTAAAAATAGGTCAAAAAGCAAGGTTAGGTAGTGGTGAGAAGCTAATGCTCGTTTTCCGTCAAAACAGAGGTGTTCAGTGTTCCTGCAGATCTCTGGCTTGTGTTTGGTATCAACTAGTTAATCACCAGGCATTACCCTAGGACTTGGCTCCTATTGTCCACAGCACTGAGAATTTATTAGCTATTGACCCATGGACCAGCCTTTCAGACACCCTTCTCCCCCTAAGTCCTGCTCTCCCCCTGCTCACAAGCAGGAGAGAAATTCAGCTGTCTACGGCGGGAGGAGGAAAGCAGGGGACGCCTTGTTTAAAAAAATGAAAGATGTAGCTTCAGCTGCTTGTTTAGAAATATGTGGCAATGAGGCTGAAATAAAGGTTATTTTGGATAGACGGAGAGCTTTACAGAACCTTCATTCACTCCCTTTGACTGGATTGCATAAAGGGCTACTGAGCAGATAAACTTTTAACGAATGTGAATTCCTCTCTTAATTAAATTACAGGAAATTAAAAAAGACACATTTCATGGGCTGGTGGGGAAAAAAAAAAGTGATATTTGTCCCCCCAAAAGAGGTCGGGTTTCCAGTCTGTTTAGTCCTGGATTTCAATCTCCTTCCTCCAGTCTGCACGGGGGAAACATGTAGACGCCTTCTCTTGCTTGGAGCTCAAGAGACAGGTCTGTTCTCTGGGGGACAGAAGCGACTCTCATCATCAACATGATGGGGTATATTCACTCAGTGACTATATGTCAGGAAGGGCTAATGTATATTTGGGTAAAGCACCGCTCTCCTTTGCATCTCATGCATGGAAACCATGGGCCATCCCTACCATGAGAAACCTGCAGTCTCAATAATAAGAGGGAATTCATTGGAACCTTTATTAAGAAAATTAAGCTGATGACTGGAAATAAAATGACACAGCAAGGGAAGAGATGTGATCTCTTAATAGGTTCTGTGATATCTTAATAGGCTCTGTGTTCCATTGGAAAACCATTCAAAGCTTGAAGGCACCTTCTGCAGCTGTAGATGATGCAGGCCCCCTTCCAGCATCACAAGGTCATGCGTGCTCTCTCATATCTATGCATGATATTGTCTGCACTGTGGGATCCTTCCCTCTCCAGGTCTGACACATAAGATTTCCAGTGCTGGGAGGTGAGAAATTCTTCCTGTGCAGAACCAGCTTGGCCTGACCCAAACTTTGGGCTGTATTGTGTCTCTCAGTGCAGCTAACGGCCTCCTGGTATGCCCTCTCTGACCCTTCAGGCATGCTTGTAGTTGCAAACATGAGCATCCTGACCCAAATTGCATTCCTCACCTAATCCTTAGAGCTGCCCATGGAAAAGAGTAGATTTCTATATATAGTGCTCTGAAAAGCCACCGGGTTATTCTGCCCGGGTGAAGAGGGTCTGTTCTCTGCAGCATGCAATACAATTCAAGCCTTGTTAATATATATGAGGCGGGGGGAAAGAGAGAAAGAGAGCAGAATAAAAGGTCTCCTTTGTAAAAATGTGTTTGTGAAAGGGGGAAATGGCTGGCGGGGGGGGAGGTGTCAAAAACTCTAGAAGACTGAGTTTATTTTGGAGCCTCCTGAGGTTAGATTTAATCAGCTCAAAACACATAGTTTTGCTCTTAATATGACATTAATTTTCTCTGCTAGCTGAAAGATGCTTTGATACTCAATGGGAAGTTGTCCTTTTCCCATGCCCGAGACCAAGGACATATCTCTCCAACCCATTCCGGAATGGTTGAGCAGAGAGGCAGAGCCATAAGCCGTGGATGGAAGTGAGGGTTTGATTTTGATAGGACCATAAATGCAGTTGCCATGTCTGACAGAGGATGTTAGAAAAAAATACCACTTCAAAGAGGCTTGTGCTTTGTCTGAAGAGATGTAGAAATATTTAACTGCAAGGCTGGAGTCTTTAGTTACATTCCTACTTTTTCCTTTGTCATTGACAGAATTTCACGGGTGGTTTTCAAGCACTATATTCAAACAGCATTGTTATTTTGGGATGCATCCTCCTCACATTCAAATGAATCAAAATACCAGAAGTCCCACCTGAAAGGAGTCTTTCTTATACAACCCCCAGAGCACTTGTTCCAAATGTGTTATTAAACTGAGCATCGAGTCTGGATTAGCAATGGGATTAACTGTGTCCAGTTTTGGGCCCCCTCGTCACAAAAAAGACATTGAAGTGCTGGAGTGGGTCCAGAGAAGGGCAACGAAGCTGGTGAGGGGTCTGGAGAATAAGTCTTATGAGGAGTGGCTGAGGGAGCTGGGGTTGTTTAGCTTGGAGAAAAGAAGGCTCAGGGGAAACCTTATGGCTCTCTACAACTACGTGAAAGGAGGTTGTAGAGAGGTGAGGACTGGTCTCTTTTCCCAAGGAACAGGCGATAAGACAAGAGGAAACGGCCTCAAGTTGCACCAGGGGAGGTTTAGGATGGATATTAGGAAAAATTTTTACACTGAAAGGGTTATTAAGCATTGGAACAGGCTGCCCGGGGAAGTGGTTGAGGCACCATCCCTGGAGGTATTTGAAAGATGGGTAGACATAGTGCTTAGAGATATGGTTTAATGATGTTTTGTGTCAGTGTTAGGTTGATGGTTGGACAAGATGATCTGAATGGTCCCTTCCAACCTAGGCAATTCCATGATTCTATGGGGCCAGATCTTCCCAATATTATTATGTTCACACTGCTGGCTGCTGAACCTACCAGCTACCTACCAAGTAACCTACCAACACGAGATGTCCTCTACAGGATTCACGTACAGCCCTGGCGAGATCACTCCAGCAATATTGCTTTTTCTTCTGGGAGTAGTTACTTTGTTACATGCTCTATCATCAGAGCTCTCTAGACTCATTCATTTAAGGGTGAAAAACATCTCTTCTGGGATACTTCTTTTTCACCTCCCATAGAAAGCTGCAACTCCCACAGATGTCTTTGGTGAACAAAATACCTGTCCCTCAGCTGCTCCAGTACAAAGTTCAGCTTAATTCTTTGTAGCAATACTGGCAGGAAGTTTCCTGTAATTTTTAATGGGGAAATTCCCAACATATCGTGAACTGCAGTAGCTGTGCTCCATCTTCCTTGGTGATATGCCTTAATGTTGGTTGTTAGTAGGAACCACTCCGGCAGGAGTAACAATTTTATAGCCTACATTTGGTCCAGTCACTAGAGAGACATCGCCTCATTCAATTGAAGACTGAATGCCAACTCTGTAATGGCACTCTGAAAACCATGGAAAAGGTGATTTCAAAGGAGGTTATGTGAACTAATTTTTCTTTTTGGGTATACTGTAACTTTATAAGCTAGGACATATCTCACAAGAATTTCCTGCAATGCTTGATAAGTGAAGGTGAAGGCATAGGAACAAAATACTACTGTTAAGTAATAAATAATGAATATTATCATTTTATGCCCTACATTTTTTAAGTATTTAGTAGAGCTGCATGAATAAGCAATGGTTTTGGTTCACTGGATGAATAATAAATAAATGAATAAATAAAAGAACAGTCAGAGATCAGAGAAAAAACAAAATTATTTGTTTTGTAGGATTTCTTGGTACAGTAAGAGAAAAAAAAGAAGTTAAACATTTTTGAGTTCTAGGAATCATTTTGTTGCAACACGGGAACTTCCAAGCCATATCTTAATCCTCGAAAATTTTGGACTGAAAATTCTGGTTTCCCTGTAGTATATAACTTTCCAGAAGCTGCAAAAACTGAGGCTTGAGAAGAGAATTTGTTGGACCTATTTGAATTTGTAGCAGGGAATTGGACAGAGCTTCCTTTATACAAAAGGACTGAGGTCCAAATTACCATGCCAGTTGGCCACAGACTGTCTCATAGAGATGGCATGGGGTTGTAGGCAACGACCTTATCAATGTCTAATAACCAGAGGCAGATCTGCTCATCAGCACCATATCAGTGTGAGCAAAATATTGTCAATTGTGCCTACAGGAGTCACTGCATACTCCAGAGAAAGGGATCTGAAGGTAATTTCTTCCTATCTGTGAACTTCTTCCTAGTCCTTTGAAAACAGATATCTGGCTAGGGGGAACGGACATTGTCCCTGCTATTCCTTGCACTCCAAACAGTCTATAATTTAGCCAGGGAGGAGTATATCTACCAGATGTACCAATCCCAGAGGTTCAGCATGGATCTGAAGATTGAACTGCTTCAGCTTCATTCCTTGTGTTGTGATCTTTTACCTCCTCCAGAATAAAACAATCATCTGTCACCCATGTGATCTTGGAAGCTCATGAAAGACATACATTTAAGATGTTGTGATAAGACCGTGTCGAAGTAATATGACACTGACAGAAACCCACCATCTGAACATATCTACCACCTCAGAACCAAAAAAAGAAGAGGGAACTGAACAGGGAAAAGTTCAGAGAGAGTGGCAAGGATTACAAAAGGCAAGAAACAACTTTTGCAGGAGGAAAAACTGAACTAGGAAAGACATTTGCAAGGTCTTAGGACTCCACGTTCACTGTGATGAATTAACTCATAGAGTTCATGATATCCTTGCAGAATCCTGTTGATACGGCCAAGAAATGTGGGTCCCTTGGGCTTTCAGATCAAATCTCCATGCAGCTGGTTTGAGTGATGCTGCAAGGTACAGCTCAGGCTTCTCTTGTTTTGGTGCGGGACATGATGCAGCCTTAGGTCATAATGGCACTGTGGGTTCATCTATGTGTGAGATGAATGCCTTCTGGTCAGCGTTGGTGGAATGCAGGACCCTGCTAGGTGACACCCCATGTCTTCAAGGTGCAAAGTCAGGGACTCACTCATTGCTCCACAGGCCCCCTAGAGTAGGCAGAGTTGATGGGAAGATTAAAAAAGCTGCAGATCAACTCGGGAAATTAACAGAATGGGAACACGGCTCTGACGATGCTCTCCAGACATGGAAGATGTTGGCATGGCTGTGTGGGAGGTGGGTGAGACTCTCACGCTCAGCACATGTATGACACTGCTGGTGGCACAGAAGATGGCGGAGGGCAGTGAAGGGACTAAGCCATCCACTTCATGGCCTCAGCGTCTGGACTAGATGCAAACCTGGGCCCAGCTGCATCTTAACAAGCCATTTTGTGTTCAGGAGCACATTTGCTAAAGATTAGTGGCAAATCTAGCTTCTGTGCAACCCTGGGGGGAGGTAATGGAGGAAAGGCTCTGTGGTTCCTAAATGAGGGGAAGGGAGAAACATGCATTACAATTGGAAGAGGCTTTCTTCCCCCTCCCACCACTGCCATGATGGGGGCAGCCACAGACTACTTTGAAGTCCTGTCCTTCAGGCTCTTTGCCATCACTTGTGCTCAGCCCTTCCAACAAAAGCACAATCTCTTGGTGGCAAGAGACTTGGCCGAGCAGCAGAAGGCAGGCTTTTTACATTAAGGGAAGGGCTGTGAACAATTTTGCCTTTATCACCACAAAAGGGACTGTAAATCCCTCAGAGTTATGGATTCTGGTCCTGCAACTTGATACCCCAAAACCAGTCATTTAAGTTAGGGTAAATCTTTTCATTATTATTATTATATGGTTTGTTGTTTTATATTAAAAGAGAAAGAGAGAGAGAGGGGAGGCAGAAATTGGCTCTAGCATGGCTTGAAAAGAACATTTGCAGCCAAAGAGTTATTTTATGTACACTCCTTTGCCTAACTGTACTCTGTGAGAGGACCAGAAGGTTTAGACCAGATTTCTCCATTAAGAGGTGGAGCTTAGTCCATTTCTTGGCACCCCTTAGAAAGTCAATATTTTCTATATCTTCTTTCCTGGCCAAATTTGGTGGAGCAGAAGGTCTAATTCCCAGCTCCAGTTTGGGATCCAGGCAGGCAGGCGGGCAGGCATTTCACCCTACAAAATCATGCCCTGCACAATTTCAATCCTGGCTGTTTCCAACTCTTTCATACTCACTCATTCAATACCTGCCTCAGCTCATTGCAAATTTGTAGTTTGCGAGTTTGTAACTTGCTCCTTCCTTGAGACCCAAGGGGCAGCTGCAGCTGCGTAGCCTACTTTGCCATCTGCTTGTCTGGTGTTTGAGGATCTGGAGGGGGAGAGAGGCCATGCCATCATGTCTGCTTTCCTCAGGACTCCAAGGAGCCCCACTCCTTGGGGTTTTCAGCTGCCATGTATGTCTGCTTCCTTACACCCTTTAGTGTGTAGACACCTTCATTGTACACATGGACAGCAGAAAGCTGGGCAACCTGCTTTGTTTTTTAACAAATGCCGGTGGCAGATTTCCTTTACAGTGTGCTTATGGTACCAAATATACTCTTAAAAGCATCTCTGTTCATTGACACTGGTACTGACTCCAATATCCACCAGTGCTGGTGCAATGGTTTGGAGAATGGTGTGCAGTAACACATCTGGAGCCACTTTCCACCTGCATCCTGGCAGCTTTCTGAACTAGCTCTTTACAACCAATGTGCTGGAATGGAATGGGGCTTGCAAGTCACCAGTCTCTTGCCTCAGCACCTCGGCAAGGGATTTCCCTTCTGAAAACATGATTAGTGCCTCCATCCGTCAATGCAGTGCTGCTACCTTCAGTTTAAAAATCTCTGACTGACTTGCTACATCAGAGGTTGTCCCTTAATCATCATGAATAAAGAAACAGACCTATACAAATTTCCTCCTATAGGTAGATAGTAAATCATAAATGAATATGAATATATGATCCTTATTATCTATGTGCATATATCTGGGAGATATATATAGATAAAGATATAGAGATATATATATATAAGAAGAGAGAGAGAGAGAGATTCATTTGTTTAATAGGCCACATCTCATTTGTTCTGTCTTTGAATTATGAACTTCTTTCCCCTCCAGATCTTGCGTGTCTACAAATGGGTATAGTGGTTTCCTTCCCATTTAAAAGTTTCACCCTCTTAAACTCTGCTAGCACAACTGCACGTTAGCCTTTCCTAGCTGATTCTGTTGTGGTTGTCTGGATGAGGGAAGCCTGCTAATTAAAATGTTCAAATGAACCAAGAGTATTTTGACACAAGTGGGTTAGGCAGGTTTATGCTGGCAATGTAAGGTCCTCACATGTGTCAATAGGCGCATTACGAGTCCAGGTTACCCCATTCTCACACCCCCTTCTGCTCCCAAAACCAATTTGAGTCATTGCAGTCTTAATAACTTGTCCAAGGTCAGCTGCACAGGCAAGAACTGAATCCAGATCTGCTGGGATACACTTGAGATCCTGAGCCATAGGATCTCCCAGACTCAGCCAAAT
Organism: Dromas ardeola; assembly: GCA_013398915.1. Taxonomy (NCBI): domain Eukaryota; kingdom Metazoa; phylum Chordata; class Aves; order Charadriiformes; family Dromadidae; genus Dromas; species Dromas ardeola. Next base: position 184,248 of record VYZM01012931.1, on the reverse strand, counting down.
CTCCATGTCCTTGCTGAGAGCAAAACACATCCTGAATGGGGCGACTTTCTGGATGGCTGCAACTGGTCCACCTGCCATTTTGCTGGGTTGGAGGAGCAGAAAGGCTTCAGATCTGCAGCAAACAGCTTGAGCCATGCTTTATGAACACCTGGACTCTCTCAAAGCCAGAAATAACTAAAAGCAAACTAATGTCCTAATGTCCTCTCCTGGGCACTTGGAGGATCTTCTTTAAAATAATAGTCTGTGCTTTGCCAGAAATTAATTATGTTTTGAATTAACTGGTAGTGACCAGAATTTAACAGCAGATGATAGGGATATACAGTCAGCCTCTGGTTATGCTACCATCCCATGAACCAGAACCACAAATGAAGACTTCAGTTCCTAGAAGTGACATGTTGCAACCAGGCATGGATTTATGGAGGGAGCTAAGGAGTTATTCTTCCTTGTACCCCCTTCAAGCACCCAGCAAAGCGCATGCATCATGCCAGAGGAAGACATGACAGCCACAGTTGCCTGTGTGGCCACCAGCACCTTGGCACCCTTGGGCACTCATTAGACTCCGAGGTGCCTTTCCCTGTGTGAGATTCTTCATGCAGGGTCTCCTTAGTGCTTTAGGTATCCAAGTACTGACCATCCAATTTCAGCAAGGTGTTAGGTTGCAGTGATCTAAGGATGGAGATGAGCTCAGCCTTGCAGCTGAGTTGTTATGCTGGCCTGCAGACATGATGAACTCAATGCTGTACTAAGAGTGTGGTACCCACCTTCTGGAGCAGTGATGCTTCCAGGTGGGCAGGAGACCTCAGAACTTGGGTCTCTCTACACCAAGTTGTTTGGGCTCCCATCTACTCTTCCATCAGATCCACCGTAACACCCTTCAGAGTTAATAGTGAGGACCTTGCTCTCCACCGGGAATGTCTGCCATTTGTTTCACCAAATGCTTCAGTCTTATTGGGAAGGGTTCACAGTTGGAAACCCCAGATTGATTTTTGAGAGAGAGAGTCAAATTTTGAGCCATGAGAGAAAGAAACTGATTTCCAAGACATTATACCCTATACTACTACATGAGTATCTCCTAAAAAAGTAAACCAGATCTCAGAGGTGCAACTGCCTGGGAGGAAATGAGGGCTATTTTTCTCTGTTTCATGTCCTTTAATTCACTTTTAATTATGCAGCTGGGCACATCTTTGAAACACCAAACTTCAGACAGAATGGGAACCAATTTCTGCAGTATCCCCTTGTTCCCATGAAACAAACTTCTCCGTAGATGTAGTTATCCAGCCATCCATCGTTGTCGGAGCGAACACAGTGCACACATGTGTACATTCAGAGGCGCAGAACTCTGTACCACGGTTCAATCATTTTCTGCCATGGTTACTGAGCCCATTCATTAAATAATGGTCTCTGCCTTGCAGTAATGATACGTTGCTTAAAGAGAGCTCCTCTCTGTATTATTTAGCTGGCAGTGAGCCCACCCCAATCATTCATAATGGAAAAAAGTTATCTAAAGGGATGAGATGTTTATACAGATGGCAGGAAGATTCCCAAATCATAGTAGAAAATACTCAAAATCTTAAAACTTTTGGATGGGATGTAAACCCTCACACTCCAGGATATCTGCCAACTGTTAATAGATGGGGTCAAGAGGAGAGCAGGGGGAATAAGTTTTCTTTGTCTTGGTGAATGAAGTACAAAAGCAGGGATGGCAGGAAAAAGGGGTTCATTTTGGCTTCACCTGAAATAAAATTTTGGTTTTAGTGGTTTTTTTTGTCAAAGATATCTTAGAAAAAAAAGAAATACTGGAAAAAGATGAGCTAAATGGGAAAGAAGACATTTCATTAAGTAGTCCAGATAGTTAACACTTCTCTTCAAGTTCACATTTGAAGAAGAAAAAAAAGCACATTGCAATTAACCATCTAAACCATTTACTTAAAATCTGACAAGACAAATGCAATTGCCTTTCCCTAATATTTTATCATTTTTGATCCTTTAAAAAGTATTTTTGTCCTTTTTCTCTCCAACTTACATGATCATCTGCATGTGACATAAGCATCAAAATTATTTTTATTCTTTTAGAAATGCCTTCCTTGGTAAAGATATTATTCTCACCAAACTGATCAGACTTTGGTCAAAATGAGTAATTCCTTCACAGGCAAATTATCTCCCCACTTCTCAGTACAGCTTCAGGCAACATTTTACCCAAACAGCTGGCCGTTTCTAAAGAAAGACAATGCTGAATAGTCATTTGAGATGGACTGAACCTCTTGTCTTTCTCTGCCTGAAAACTGTAAGCACATTAGAATGTTTTCATTGGCCCATCTGTTAGCAGAAAAGGCTTTCCGAAATCCATGTGAATTTCCATTGATATATGCTGCTCCATTAACTATCCAAGCCATGTTGATTATTTATTATTGATTGTTTAGATTTATAATGGTGTTAATAGAATAAATATTTATTAAAAAAGCCCCTGTTGTCTAGGGCATAGTTGTAAACCAAGCAGAAAATAGCTTGAGTGAAGACCACCCTTCCTTCCTAAACCTCTCCCTATCTGTGGTTTATTCCATGTCTCCATCTCCTGATGGTGTGAAGAGCATTATTACGAGAGGTCGGTATAGTGATTTATAGTGAAAACCAAAGTCTGGTCTTTTTTTTTTTTTAAGTGACGCTGAGGAAGAAAAAAAATACAAAACATAGTAGAAAGAATCACTCTTTTAGAAATCTCTAACTTGTTTATTTCTATTTTTAGACACGGGTTTATCAGGGATTTTGAGATGAAGTCCCCATAAATGCTCATCTCCATAGGACCAAAATTGCACCACCACCAGAAGAGCTGTTACCTCCTGCCCTGATGATAAGAGGAACAAAGTGCTGATGATCATGTGTAGGAGCTCATATCAACCAAGTCTGCTGCCCATGTCAGGTTGATGCAGAGGCCGGTGACCCCAGGAGTGTTGGAAAGTCCATCTGTCTACATGCCAAGGATGGATTTCATCCTTGGTATTGTTGTGGTGGGGTCAGAACCATGTAGCTGAAGCACGGCTGTCCCAGAGCGAACACCCTCAAGCAGTGACCCACATCTGTCTTCAATCTTTTTTTACCTGTTTGTTTATTTTTAATGTGTCCTGCTTATTTTGTGGGCCTGGTCCCAAGTTTATTGGTGTTAGCAGGAAAGCTTTCAATGGCAACAGTGGTTTTGCGCTCTGGCTGTAGAATGCTTATGGAAGATCATTCGTGTGTTATTGGTGCCAACCTTGCAGGGTGGGTATCAGATCAACTGGGCTACTGGAAATTCCTGAAAGGGAAACAGTGGTTTGGGACTTTCAGAGGCCAAATCATCTTATTTAGACCCCAAATTACCAAGACCCCCTCCATTTCTCTTCTCCCATGCCTACAAGCCTCCCCATCTCGTGCTATTGTTCATTAAGAAAATCCTGGTATCATTCTTTCTAGCATTTACTGAACATGAGAGAACTGGTTCCAGATCTGTGCTTTCATAACTGGTTCTTGTTAGAGTCGCCATGACAGGTTGGGAAAGGAGCCCAGAGCGGGTGGGTGGAGAGATCCCAGCCAAGCAGAGCTGGCTAGCTTCTGGGGTGTGCTATGCAGGAGCTTGATTCCTTTCAGAAGCACTTGGGTTTTTCTCCTTGGCTCTGCGCTCTCTTGGCCTTTGGCTTTATTTTTAGCCTGTCTCAGTCTGGTGTTCGTCTTTCCACCTATACCAAGCTCCCAGGGGTAGGACCTGCTTCCAAACCACATCTCTGCCTGGGCACAAGCAGTGAGGTAAGGTGCAGAAATCCTAAAGGGACGGCACATTTTGTGAAACTCGAATGCATCACCCTGGGAGCAGCGAGTTAAAGAAGAGGAACTTATGGACGTCACCCCCCAGCCAGTTCCCAATATAGAATCATAGAATCATAGAATTATAGAATGGTTTGGGTTGGAAGGGACATTTAAAGGTCATCTAGTGCACCCCCCCTGCCATTGACAGGGACATCTTCAACTAGATCAGGTTGCTCAGAGACCCGTCCACCCTGACTTTGAATGTTTCCAGGGATGGGGCATCTACCACCTCTCTGGGCAACCTGGGCCAGTGTCTCACCACCCTCCACGTAAAATATCTCTTCCTTCTACTTAGTCTGAATCTCCCTTCTTTTAGTTTAAAACCATTACCCCTTGTCCTATTGCTACAAGCCCTACTAAAAAGTCCATCCCTATCTTTCTTATAAGCCCCCTTTAAGTATTGAAACGATATCCCCAGCATCCCTCCTGCAGTACCATCACTGTGCCCTCCCCTTGCGCTCCACTTTTCAGAATACCTCATCTTTCTCATATGTCACCCAAGCTTGTCTTCCCATAGGTCTCCCTACACGCTCCCTTGATTCTGTAGTATACTGATACCTGTTATTCACATCTTCATGACCTTCCCCTCCCCTTTGCAATCCCTACACCTACATTTTGGCTAGCAGCTGGTGAATGACTAAGGAAACAAGACAGATGCTAAACAGACCGGTACTAGGTGATCTCCTGTTGCTTGGTAGAACTTACACCTTCCTCCCCAGTGCTGGTCAAAATTGTATTAAACTGGCAAAGCTGGCCTCAGGGAGGCAAGCATCACCCTCTGCAGCCCCAGCCCCAGCCCCAAGCACAGGCATGCCCGCGGGAGGCAGGGAAGCCAGCAAAGTCATCTGCCGAAATGCTGATGCTTTAAGATGTTGCTTTAAACCAGATTGTTGCTAGGAAGCTTTTCTTTGTGTTGGAAGCTATTTCCTTCCTACCCAAAGGCAGATCAGAGCAAATTCACTGAAAGTAGCCCTAAATATATATATATATATCTCTGTTAATTTTATATATATATA
>VYZM01012931.1:82199-179378 GCA_013398915.1 Dromas ardeola | reverse complement strand
TATATATATATATGAGGTTAGACAGGAGAATATCCAGATCCAGTGCATTTAGAGATGGGAACCAAGTCAAACCTCAGTACAGGCAGCCATGAAATATGGAGGTTATAATGTGGATATAGGTTCAGCCATGGGAAACTGTCTGGATTTTATCCTGAGATCTTTACTAGCTCACATCCCTGGCTAATTAAACACCGCTTTGTGTTTAAAGATTTGGTGAAGCTTTTGAACACTTTTTCTGAATTTTTGTAGGTGTATACATTATTTACATTTTTTGGCTCAGACGTTTTTTGCATTACACCCACAAATGTTCCACTCCCGTGGTATTTGAGGTTGCTAGTCTGCAAATAGCCCTGGTTCACATCCCTAACGAGGTTTACCTATATTCACCTTCTGCTGATGTAGTCTTCAGCTAAACCACCACATTTTCAGGGTTTTCCCACAACCAGGGAATAAGAAGTAGTTACATTTTTTTCTCCCTGTTTTTTTAAATGAAGCACAATATTTTTAAGCAGTCACAGGAATCCAGAAGCTGGAACTATTGGGGAAAAAAAAAAAAAAAGAGAGACTTGCAATAATAAATTGGCAGTTATAGAAAAGCAGGCCTGTGGTTTGCTATTTATACTTGCGTCTGATCTGTTTGGCTCTTGTCTGAACTAGATCATTGAGGGGATTACTGCTTTATTTGTAATGCACCAAACATATCTTTGGTATGAAAATTATCATCGTACAGATGTGTTCCTTGGGTTGCATCCTGCACACACATACCTCAGAGTAAATGAGAAACAGCTTCGAGAACGGGAGCAGATTTACATGGAAGTAAAACTGGAGTCTATCTTTGTGCCCACTGTATATATTTCTATCAGGCTCTGAGATTTGTTTGACTTCCTATGATTGAACACTGAGCTAATGTTGATATTAGCAGCTAATGCAGATGAAATATTGCCAGAGCTGCTGCCAACTTACATTCAACCAAGGCTGATGGATTGGTTTTGGGGCGGGATTCACCTCAGCTAATTTTACAGTTCTGTATTTGAGTTAGTCAAGCCCAGACTCAGCAGAGGACATGCACTTCTTTCAGTGACACAAGGCAGTACAGAACACAGAGCAGAAGATCCCTGTTCAATTTTTCTCCTGCCCTTTATCCCCCCATATAATTTTTTCATTAAATTGTGATGTTTGGTTGAACCCTCAGAAGCCAGGTCTTTAGCATCTTTTCATGGGTGGGAGGATTATCAAAGTCGAGAAGAAAAAAAGAAAACGGTGGAAATGTATTGAAATCTGAGTGTCAGATCCCCCAGAAACAAGGGTCTTTCTGTGCAAGAGAGTAACAGGACATCTGAGTGCATTTCTGTTGGTGAAGTCCTTATCTTCACCAGAAGGATCTGATGAGGGTTTTTTGTTTGGGTTTGTTTTTTTTTAATCGAGCGACTACATGAAGAAATCTGTTTCTAAACCTAGCCAGGATATGGAAAATATAGATATTTATACTCTCAAATCAACTTTGAAAATGCCTTATTATTCCAGAAGATGGAAGCATTTTCATGAGGTGCTTTACTAGCGCTAGCAACTATCTCCTCTTCTTGAAGATGGCCCTGGGAGCAAATTTTTCTGCAGAGAAATCTTAGTTTTGATTAAGACAAATTATTTTGCAGAAACTTTACTTTTGTTGAGCTATTACAGGGAGGGGTGGGGGAAGTCTGGCAAAATTTATGTAGAACTCCTTAATTTTTCCTTCAATTTTAAAAGATTTAATGAAATATCATTAATACCACCTCGCTATTGCTGGTTCAAATGCAGTGTTTTTTGTTTGAAAAAACCAAGGACAGCTGCTTCACAGTACTCACTAAAAATTCTTATCTTTTCTGGATCAAAGTGTCTCCTGCCTGTGTTAAAATGGGGCAGTATGACACTTTCCCTGTTTTGTGGAAAACTTCAAAAGCTTGTTTCCATTTGGAACAAAGAGCGTATTTGTTAATGTTGATTTCCCATAAAATGGAAATGTTGAGTTTTGGCCAGTTGGATTTCAAATCATGAATACTTATCTCTGTTCACCAAGCTGCACACATCAAGGGATCTACTGACTTTTCCAGCAATTTAACTTTAGTATCATACTTTGCCAGTACTTTAATTTGTGTCTTTTCTGGATCCATTGCACACTGATTTTTCTGTATAATGAAATAAACATTTTTTTTCCCAACATCAACCTTAATCCTATAAACAGAGAGGCGCCGGGATTACTAAATGATTCAAAAAATCAAGATTTGATGTGTCAGAATGTCTCATTCCCAATCCTGTGGAAAGCAGGTTCAGTAGTTTTGTGGATCCTAACATTTTAAAAGGTAAATATATTTCCCTTCCATTAGGAAGATATCAGTGCAGTGTTTGGCCAAATACAACATAATCATCCTTTGTCATAATAATACTGTGCAGATGTGTGCATTCAGACCAATCTTATTAGAAAAAGTCGGCGAAGTGGCAAAGGAAACTAATTTAATATAAAAGCTTTTCTATCTGTCACTAGAAAGTATGTCCCCTGCTATATTTATTGCTTTACAGCTGTTGAGACACATAGCATAGTATTTATCTTATCTAAATTTAGCCACCAAAATGTTAGACAGCTGGAATCTCAGCTATTTGAAGGATTAGCCTAGACAAATTTTGTGTGGATAGATGCTTTAGATAAGCAACATTTCCTGGGATAATTCCTAGTCCTAATGTAGGATCTGAAGGTTCAGACTTCTATTCAAAATAGGCAAAGGAAGGAATTCACTCAGTATGGAAGAAAGTTTCTTAGCGCTGGATTCAAATCATCGAATGATCTAGAAGAAATTTGTTTCATCACATCAAAGGCTAAAGCACTGTTCTCATTCCCCACCTCTCAATCCCAGCCAGGCAAAAAAAAATGTACAGCTCTTTTCACACCGAATCTGCCAAAGGAATAAACAACCAACCAAACAAAACTCACTCCTCTTTCCACATAACATCAGAAAAGAAAAGAAACCCATTGATCCAAAATCCAAAGAAGCTGAGGAATTGAAGTTATGCAAAAACACTTGGTTGACATCTGTTGGAGTGGGTCTGAAAATACCAGCTTTGACTGGGAATTTCACCAGTGTCTAATTAAGCTGCAATGTGTACATTGTTAATGACAGTGAATTAGGAAGGATCTATTTTCTTTTCCAAGGTCCTGCACCTGGGTCTGGGCAACCTCTGGTATCAGCACAGGCTGGGGGATGAAAGGATTGAGAGCAGCCCTGCAGAGAAGGACTTGGGGGTGTTGGTTGATGAGAAGTTCAACACAAGCCAGAAATGTGCACTGAAAACCCATAAAGGTCCCCACATCCTGGGCTGCATCTCCAGCAGCGTGGCCAGCAGGGCGAGGAGGGGGATTCTGCCCCTCTGCTCCACTCTGGGGAGATTCCCCTGCAGTATTACCTACAGCTCTGAGTCCCCCAACATAAGAAGGACATGGACTTGTTGGAGCAGTGCTAGAGGTGGCCACAGAGATGATCACAGGGCTGGAGCCCCTCTGGCTAAGAGATTTGGGGTTGTTCAGCCTGGAGAACAGAATGCTGTGGGGAGACCTTATTGTGGCCTTTCAGTACTTAAAGGAGGCCTACAGGAAAGATGGGGATAAAATTTTTAGCAGATCCTGTTGTGATAGGACAAGGGGCAATGGCTTTACACTAAAAGAGGGAAGATTTAGTCTAGATATAAGGAAGAATTTTTTTACGCTGAGGGTGGTGAGCCCCTGGCCCAGGTTGCCCAGAGAAGCTGTGGCTGCCCCATCCCTGGAGGGGTTCAAGGCCAGGTTGGATGGGGCTCTGAGCAACCTGGTCTAGTAGAAGATGTCCCTGCTTATTGCAGAGGGGTTGGAGTAGATGGCCTTTGAAGGTCCTTTCCAACCCAAACTATTCTATGATTTCTTGATTCTTTTGCAATTCTGTGCTTTAAAGTGTATCGCTGGGCCAACACACTGAAACCGGAAAAGTGAAGCTCTGAACTTTCACTCTCCCATGTAACTATCTCTAAGGCAAGGGGGAGTAAAAGACTGGGCAGCTGCTGGTCTTTGCTGTGAAGATTCTCTGAACTTTTCATATCAAGACTTTGTAGCCAGTCAAGAAGGTGTTCAGGCACCAGTATTTGGGATTCCAGTGTTACATCGGTCTCACCATATGGAAGTATTTGGTGCCTCAAGTTGCAGTAGGACAGGTACGATGATCTCACCCTAAATACTGCTTTACCAGATAGCACCTGCAATTTTAAGGTATTTTACCCTTTGACTCCCGCTAATATCAATACAAACTAGGAACTCCATTATGTGAAGTCAGGTGAGGGTCATAAAGTTCTTATATTGTCCTAACCCTAGGACAGCCCCAGTTCTGAGAACTTTGTATTATCATATGGAAGAGTGATCAATAAGCAAAGCTTTCTCATTTTCTCCCTGTTCTTATGGGAACGTGAGTTCTTATTGCAATATTATGTATGCTCTTTCATCCTGATAATGTAAAAAACACCAACTTTTAATTGAAACAGCTGTTGTCTCTTCTTCATTGATAAGAAAATTAAGTCCCCTGCCCATTACTTTTTTATGTTTACAGGAACTGCAGATAGAGGAAATTCTTCACCCACCTGTAATGAATTACGTGTAGACTTAATGAAATGTAAAATTCTCCCCTCTTTCCCCATTCCCTCACGAACAGTGCAGTCAACTTGCAAATTAACATGAGCTCTCAGAGCTTGAACAACATTTTTTTACAGATGTCATTGCCATACATTTTAAGCTCTGTTTCCATCCTCATCCTTTTCCTCCACTCCACTGATTCCTTTTAGGTTTTACTTTAAATGTCGAAGTAGCATCCTGAACATGGTGGCATCCCTACCTGTGTGGGTGCCATCTGACCCTGCTAACCCAAAGTGTAGGTATCTGAGTAGGGAGGTGACTGAGAGACGCTGAAGAAGAGAAGACAGGGTGGGGTCAAGGTGAAAGCAGAGGCTGGTTCCCTCTTCTTGTCAGTTTTTTTTCCCACACCACGGGCTTTACCCCAAGATTGCTGTTTATCAGAAGCCAACCTTTGTTAACAGCCATCTACTTCTCTCCTTGATCTGAGACTCCACTCAGCTTTGTTTCTTGAAACCTCAGACTGGATTAAAGAGTGGCTAATCCCTGAGGGTCAAGCAGCTTTGTGAAAAGCAACAGGACCAGAGACCCACCACATGATCTACGTGGTGGTATCAGCTATTCAGCAGCCTAAGATAAAGGACATGAAGCCAGCAAACCCTTGTAAACAGTTCATTATGTTCTTTACATCTCTGTGTTTCTTTTTCCTGCTGGCTTCTCCCTCCTATGCTCCCAGACTAGCTAATTACTTTTATCACAGGCTAAGTATGCGGTCAAGAGGTTCCAGTTGCCATCAGTAGTGTATTTTTAAGCCTTCGCAGCTGACATGCCATTTTAAGATTCAGGCTGGCTTATCCTTCGCCTTCATAACTTTGCATAACCTATGCCTGGGAGGCAGGAAGAAGCAGGAGAAGGGATGAAAGAGGTCAGTGGAGTCCAGGCCAATGGGAGACGTGGGATGGGTCAAGTAGACAGGGAGGGGGAAGGTCATGAAAACTTAACTCTGGAGCTGCAGGGAATGAATTTGGCCTGGGATGAGCAGTGAGAAAAGAGGGGAAGGAAAAAGGGGTAATGGTTTTAAACTAAAAGAGGGGAGATTCAGACTAGATATAAGGAAGACTTTTTTTTATGATGCAGGTTGTGAGACACTGGCCCAGGTTGCCCAGAGAGCTGGTAGATGCCCCATCCCTGGAAACGTTCCAGGTCATGTTGGACGGGTCTCTGAGCAACCTGATCTAGTTGAAGATGAAGGCTTGTGCTAGATGACCTTTAAAGGTCCCTTCCAACCCAAATCATTCTATGATTCTATGATTCTATGAATAAGACCTAACAACTGTTGGATGAAAATCAAGAGAATGAGTGGGCTCAGCCTGAGGAGTAAATTAGTTTCTGTGTAAGAAGAAAACCACATTTCTGCCCTCCTCTTTCTCTCATGCATGTTCTTCTACCTCTGTTACTTGTCTGGCTCAGCCTCACGTTATGACAGGACAGCAGGACTGCCCTATCTCTGGACACAAACCTTGCTTTCATTCTCGAATACCAACCAGATGGAGTGAAACTCGCACGGTTTCACATTTTCCCTGTTGCCCACTGAAATGTTTATGAATTCACCTTTCCTCCTCTTTGCACTCTAACATGCTCCTGCCAAGGACATTTTGCATTCAAGCCCTTCATCCAGAAGCACTCATATACTGTTCATCCCTCCATCTCTCCCTCCAAGGTATCTGTTCAAGTATTTCCAGAATGAATATTAATTTTCCTCAAACTTCCATTCTAGCAAAGCTCTGTGCATCCTAACGACAGATCAGATGCCTCCTAAACTCCTTGCGATGCTGTGTGACACACCACAACTTCTGCGTGAGGTGCTAAATTAACGACGCAGTAAAGTCCAAGAATCCAGGACTCCTTTGTCAATCTTTCCATCAATCTTTCCCCATTAGTGTTAATACTATCTGTTTATTGTTTCCTGCTTTGCAATTTGCCTGAGCTTCTGAGTTAGTACAGACCGAATTACAACTGGAAACACGTCAAGACTTGGAGATCTTAATCAGGATAAAAATCAATCGTGCCCAAATACTCTTGCAAGATAAAAGATGGTATCCGCAAGCAGAATCATCGATGCCACTGACAACTTTGTGTGTGTTTGTGTGTGTATGAACTAACATCTGTTGCTCTCTTCCTCTGGGAGATGGCTAATCCAGCTGATAACAGTTTTCAGTCACTCCTGCGTCTGTCTGGTTTTACGTCAGGGCTGAGAAGTTTGTGCTTTGTGGCAATGTCAGTCCTGCTAGAGTTGCCTGGGGTCTTCCAGCATTCCCTTTTATGATGCAGAATGTCCCTACTCTGTCAAAAGGGGCTTATGAGCTTCTCTGAGCACAACTGATGCTGCCTGCAATGGAAATAATGTGCCTTATAAAAGTTATCTGCCATTTAAATAAACACTCGCTAGATTACAGTAGCTCCCATCGGAGGTTCATTTCCAAAAACTGCTAAAGAAAACACCGAAGAACAAGAGAGCAGGAAACATGCTGGAAAAATTACCTTGAGATAAATACTGCTCAAGTTTATTTTTCTACTCTATTTTAATGAGGTAATAGGCAATATTGCACAGATGAAATTACATTGGCTAACTAGGTTTGCATCTTACATCACCATTTTTCATCTTCTAGGATTTCCTTCCATTGGATTCTGGGGAATTTATACTATGCTAAGTGCTTTCTTGGTATGGAAAAGAAGAATCCTGGTGGAGGCGCGTTGTGTAAACATGCCTTGGCTATCAGAATAAAGTTACGGTAAGCATGCAAGCGCGATGAGTTTCTGTTGGGTATGCAATATGCCGAGCCCATCTGAAATTCTTCTATGTGCAAACACGTGTGTGTTTCTGAGTGCTTTGGACTATTTGAGATGACAAGCGCAAGCCGAAAGGATGAGTTTTATTTTTTTTTTTAAGTTAAACATACTATGTAATAACAGCCCAGGGACATTTCACGTGCAGCTGTTAGCAGAAAGCAGAACAAATGAATGCAATACCCCTGAACACTAAGTGTTTGCAGAGGGGAGGGATCAGGTTTTCAATATACCCCAGATTTTCTGGTCTGCAAAAGCATTCCCTGTGTGTTGGAGCATGTAGAAAGTATTTGTAATTGCTAAGCTCCCTTCTTAATTCGTGAAGAAAAATAGGCACCTATAAGAGGTGATTCACCTCGTCTTAAAACCGCAGTGTAAGGTCAATTGCAGTAAGCCAAGCCACCCAGCTGATTTGGGGTATTTACCCATGACATCTCTAAGAGACATTCTTATCCAGATCAACATTCACAATGAGATTTTCTACACATATTTCTATCTATCATACTTCTTAGAGGAAGCTACCTCTCTCCAGCTGTCTACTGACTCCATATTCCTATGGTCTGTGTTGGCTCTTAATTTTCTTTTCTTTGTGGACTTTGGTGACAGGTTCTCAGTGCCAAGGAGCTGGGATTTCTTTTCAGGGAATGGGATATTTTGGAGTTACCAAACTGAGGGACTCTGTCAGAGCTTTTCTAGTATTCAAGGCCCTGGGAGTTCCTGGAAGCTGCTACGAGAATCATAGAATCATAGGGTTGGAAGGGATCTCTGGAGATCATCTAGTGCAACCCCCTGCCAGAGCAGGGCCACCCTAGAGCAGGTTACACAGGAACGTGTCCAGGCGGGTTTTGAATGTCTCCAGAGATGGAGACTCCACCACCTCTCTGGGCAGCTTGTTCCAGTGCTCTGCCACCCTCAAAGTAAAGAAGTTCCTCCTCATGTTGAGATGGAACTTCCTATGCTCAAGTTTGTACCCATTACCTCTTGTCCTATTGCCGGGCACCATTGAAAAGAGCCTGGCCCCATCCTCCTGACACCCACCCTTTAAGTATTTGTACACATTAATTAGGTCACCCCTCAGCTGTCTCTTTTCCAGACTAAACAGACCCAATTCCCTCAGTCTTTCCTCATAAGAGAGGTGTTCCAGTCCCCTAATCATCTTGGTAGCCCTATGCTGCACCCTCTCCAGCAGTTCCCTGTCCTTCTTGAGCTGGGGAGCCCAGAACTGGACACAGTACTCCAGGTGTGGCCTCACCAAGGCAGAGTAGAGGGGGAGGATGACCTCCCTCGACCTGCTGGCCACACTCTTCTTGATGCACCCCAGGATGCCCTTGGCCTTCTTGGCCACAAGGGCCCATTGCTGGCTCATGGTCATCCCGTTGTCCACCAGGACTCCCAGGTCTCTTTCCAGAGAGCTGCTCTCCAGCAGGTCAGCCCCCAACCTGTTCTGGTGCAGGGGGTTATTCCTCCCCAGGGGCAGCACCCTACACTTGCCCTTATTGAATTTCATAAGGTTTCTCTCCGCCCAACTCTCCAGCCTGTCCAGGTCTCTCTGTATGGTGGCACAGCCTTCTGGTGTGTCAGCCACCCCCCCCAGCTTTGTGTCATCAGCAAACTTGCTGAGGGTGCTCTCTATCCCCTCATCCAAGTCGTTGATGAATATATTGAAGAGGACTGGGCCCAGTACTGACCCCTGGGGAACACCACTCGTCACTGATCTCCAACTGGACTCTGTGTCCAGAGAAGGGTAAATGAATGCAGCCAGCTGCAAAACATAGTTATACCTGTGATTTTCCTGATTGCTGGGAGCAGGATTCATCTCACTTGAAAATTAAGCACTTAGTCTAGGCAAGTTGTCTAGGCTGCTTAGAGAGGCAGAGCACTTTCAGGGAGCGAATCACCTAGATGAGACATTTGAGTCAACATATGTTTACTGATGCTAAATGTTTACATCAATTCAAAATATGAACAAGCTAATGACATCTAAAAACCATGAAGTTCACTATATAAAGATACTCACTCTGGGTCAGGAAGTCCCCGAGGCAGAAATTTCTGGAACGTATTTTGAGGATGTGTAATTCTTTTGATTTTATATTCTTCCTAGGCATTTACTGTTGGCCAATTTCCAAGAAAGACTGTGTTAGATGGGTGAGAAGTCAATTTCTCCTACATTCTTATTTTTTTCAAGTGGAATGAATCACTCTCTGGAATACCTATATGTTTCTGTATAATATATATATGTTTATACATACATATGCATATATATGTGTATGTGTATATATGCATATATATACATACATATATATATGTTTATATATAATATATGTATAATCTTTAGAGGGATTTTAGAGAGAGCCTGGATCGGTTGTTACTGGACATGAGGAATGGGGTTCTTACCTCCTGTTAGACAACTACAGTGTAGACGTCTACACTGGAGTTAGTCACTCCTGGCGCCCTCCAGTCATTGTAGAGGAAAAGGGCATTTTTAGAGAGTGATCCATCTCATGTTGAAGTCTGTCTCTTCTACAGACCAGAAACACCGTACCTACAAAGTTTCTATTTCTCTCCCATATATTTTTCAGAGAACAATACATCCCATCCTAACTTCTGTCTCTTCTACAGACCAGTTGCATTGTGACCTCAAAGTTTCTATTTCTGTCCTGTTTCTTTCCCAGACATCTGGGGTACACAAACAGTGTTGTCTGAGGTGGTGGTAGTTGGTGGTAGGTGAGATGAATTCCTCCTCCATACGTTTAGATAGCTGAAGATAATTGCTGTGGATCTCACCTTTCATGCCCTTGTTCCAGATATAACTAGCCTGTTTCAGGCTTATTTTTGTCATAGAAAGAACTGATTGTGTTTTCTAGACTACACGTGGTCTGTCTTTGACTGGTAATTCGGTCCTCATGCCCAGCGCAGTGATCCAGTGTGATGCTCTTTTGAGCCTCTCCACCAGGGATATACAGAAGGCCTCCTTTGTTCTTTGAACTGTCTGGTCCACTTCTTCAGACCATCATTTTCCACACAGCTCCCATCATGGTGGACAGGAAAGATTTTACCATGTTGACATAACATAGTTTCCATGGCATCTGATTAATCTCTGATGATTTTTTTTACCTCTTGGCGCAAGAGTGGGTACACAGTAGACGAAACAGTATTCCATGGGGTGGTAATCAGGGTTGAATAATAAGATGAAATTTTGTTGTGTAGGTCTTCCAGGAAACAATGATGACTTCTGAAAGGTCTTCCTGCTTCTTTCAAGATTTCACTGGACAATCTGACATTTTTTTTGACCAGACGTTCCTATTGCTTTACATAAAAATCCAGGACCTCTCCCAGTCTTGGGACAAAGATGCCACATCCACGGGTCATCTCGCAGAAGCAAAAATTCTGAGACTCTCAGGCTCTCTGCAGCCTGTAGTTATCACACTGCAACACAGCAATCCTTGTTCCTTCTGAGCAATTTCTTTCACTTACCCAACAAAATCTCCTATATAAGTGGGATGGTGGAACACGCTGTTAAATGTTTATTACTGAAAATTTGAGGGAAACCACATGGATTTGCTAGACAAGACTTACAAAAACAAGTTGCAATAAAAACTTTATAGCACCTCCCCCAGTGCCGTAGCATAGACTTACTTTTTGTTTATGAAACATATGCATAAACTGATGGGCAAAATTTGTCTCTCTGGCTACATGGCAAACATCCATTTCTGACTCTGCTCATATGCACCAGATGAAGAGTTTTCCTGTTAGCACTGCATCTTAAAAATCAGAATTCAATACACAACTGAGGTTTGCACTGCATGGGGCAGAGTTGCAGGAGGAAGAAGAGAGGAACACTCTGTTGCTAGCATAAAATCCTCTTTACTTCACTTCTTTCTCCCTCCACTTTGGGTACGTTTACTATGAAATTGATAGATTTGATTCTGACACCGGCTTGAACAATTAGAAATGGTCTGATTATCTCAGCTTAGTGAGTTACAAGTGACAGAACTCATCAATTTATTTCAAATGCCAAGCATGGTGCATTGAGCAAAGGAATTCTGCTTGACATAGTCAAGCTTGCAGCACATGCGAACACAATGATTTCCTCACTTGCATCTTCCTTTCAATTTCTAACTAATACTAATCAAATCTGTAGATGAAAAAATATTTATATTAATATATTGTACTGTTACAGTGCTACACCAATGGTAGCAATTCTCCATATGGCTTGATGCTGTATAAACTTGAAGTAGTTGAAAGTTCCCAAGAAAAATTAAGAGCATCTGCAGTGTAAAAATAACACAGTGAAGAAAGGGCTAAAAATTTTTTTCAAGTTCTCACTGTCCAGTCCAGATAGGCCAAATAGTCAGAGAGTTAAATCACAACAAGTAATAATCAGTTTAATCATCCGCACAAAAACAAAGAAATCAATCCACCGAAATCTGTGTAAAGGCTTGGGGAAGGAAACCATCTAAGCGTTACTTGGGAAGAGAGAGAATTTCCCATCCCTGAAGATTTTAGGCACATTCCTGCTGGGAATGACAGGTAGACTCAGTCCTGTCGTGGCAGAGGAGACATGAGTGAGATGATTTTCTGAGATTTCAGCCAACTCTGTAATTGCACAGAAAGGGTTAGTTTTGCAAATATTTTGTTAATTCTGCATTTGCTTTTTTTGGCATAGGCAGGAAAATGAAGCTGTGTTAGGATGAAGATTTATAAATGAGATTAGGATCAGGCCTAAAGGAGCAAAAGGGGACTCTAGTAGCCTTGCTATTTGATGGGTCCCATCCAGTTTTCTCCCATATGTCAAGTAATGCTAACAAAGAGTTTCCGGTTGGAAGAACACTCTCAGGAAGTACTGTTTGAAATAAACCTAAACAGAATAAAATGATTTGTCATTCTTTGGGGGAATGATGAGGTCTTATAAACACATTTTAATTACACACCATCACTTTGCCTTCCGTGTTCATGTACGTGCAATGATCTGCCTTTTACTTAACGTAACACAAGCCAAAATGATACTCAAAAGTGGAGGAAAGTGGCTTTTGCAACCGTATAAGTGGGTAATTCCTATGACAAATTGGGCAGTGCCAAAAAAGCTTCCATGAGAGCAAGGACACAGGACAGATGGAGTCAGAGACTGATTCATTTCTGTTTGACTGATGAATGAAAACTGAAAAATTTCTTGCTCTTTACCTGCTTCCACTTTCTATGTTCTGCTGGCTGTTTGCTACAGAACCTTCTTTGAGGTAAACTGTCTTCATGGTTTGATTTGGAGTATTTCATATGGGTGTTACCTTTCACAAGATTACCTGCCTTTGTGCTGAAGTGGACTAAAGAGTGTCCCACCTACCCTAATTCCACTGGTTGCAAGAGCTTGAGGTTTCTTCTGGGGACAGGGAAGACCAGACATTGTGGGGAGGCTGAAACCGCATTAGCTATATATAAAACTAAGCCTTCATCAGCAAATCCTAATGACTTCGCCTGGAGTACATAATGAATGCCAACATTGCCTTGTGCTCTAGCAGTCTGCAGGAATATCAAACTTCAGGCTGATCAATAGAGACAGACAGTTGAACACGCTAACATTTTTATCCAGAACTAGGTCTGGAAGAGGTCCCCTTTCCACTTACAGCTGAACCTCTGGCCTGTCCCCAGGACATGTTGGCTATTCAGTGCTCTTTTTCTCTATTAGTGGTGAATATTCTCTGGCTGTTTGTGTGATGAAATGTAAGAACTGAGATGTGCGCATGAACAATTGTTCAGTACAGAAATGACCATGAGGAAATGTGGTCTGACATGAGACTGCAGCCCTTTGAATATGGAGATATCTCAAATCCCTTTCAGAAAGGCAGAAATATGTGACCCAAATATAACAGCTACAACTTTCTGTGCTTGGCTTTACAGAGAAAAACTCCTTTGACTTCAGCGGGTCTTGGATTGGCACATCTCAGAAATCACCGGTAAAACCCCATTAATTTAGAGCTTGGAGAAATCTTGAGGATGAATCAAATCAACATGCATACCTCGAGGCAAAGTGGGGCTGGCTCTAAGACAGTCTTCTGAGGTGATGGACCAGTGGAGGGTATGGCAGACCATTTCCCCATATACCATCTTTATTGGTGAGACTGAATATTCCTGGGCCCAGTAACAAAAAGTCTGAGGCTCTAATATCTGGCTGGATGGCCCTGTGATGATTTGGTCTTCTTTCCTTCCTTCTCTGCTTTTCCAAGTGATTAGTGAAAAAAACCTACTCTAGATTCATCTGACTCCCTTTGACCCTGCTGGGACTGAGAAGACGTGCAGGTAGCAGAGTCTAGATCATGGGCCTTGTCATGCTTTTATAGTCTGTGCAATTAATAGCTACCCTGGTCAGGAAGGCTGTTCAACAAGAAGAGCCGGATCGCATCTGTATGGAAACTTCCTGGGGAACCTGGACTGCTGTCAGCCTACCTGACTGCATAATTGGTACCATTCACTGACACACCAGACTTCATGGTCTACACGATGACTGGGGTGGTCAGAAAATGGAAGAGCCTCAAGATGTGGCCCAAGATTTGTTCACTCCCACACACATAATCCTCCCCAACACACTGGGGGACTCTCCATGGCATGGCTCCTTCCCATGAGGTCACCTTGGTTACTGAGCCCATCTAGGTTTCAACGTGATGCCTTCAATGTAAAACAGAGCCTTAGGATCGGATGACAGCAATTGCTCCCACTGCATCCAAAACACTGCCTCTCAGCAGAAAAATATGTCTGGAATGCACCGTCATTGTATTACACAGGGACGCAATTTCACTGCAGGGGATACAGTAAACCCCTGAAAAAGATGTTGGCCGATCAACAGATCATGCCATAAGACTCTGCTCAGATTGCTTTTGGCATGGCTGCCTTGAGACAATTCTAATTAAAACCAGCTGGCCCTAACTATATTTAGTGATATTTATTTGGGTTTTGATGCTTCTTTTTTTTTCCTTCTGTTTAATCCATATGGTTGTAAAGAATTTCTAAACAAGCAGAAACAAGCATGTTGTTGATCAGCTAATGAGAACAAGAGCTGGATAAAAGGGAATGGCAAACCCAACTGAAGGGCACGATATGCCAATGAACGGGCCATAGGCAATAGAGCTGTCAAGCTTTATTTGTCATAGGGTTGTGACTGGAAACTAAAGCAGCTAATTGTCATGCCTGTGTGATCGAGAGGGTGGGATTAGTTCTGATTCCTAGTGGGATTCCCAACATCCTGGCAGACCCTGAAAGACCATCCAGTCCCAAGGCAGGAACAATTACATCTATGCTCTTCCTGACAGCAGTTTATTTAAACTCACCTTAAAGCTTTTCAGCAGGCAAAGTTTTCCATAAAACAGATTCCAGCGCACAGGATTCATCCTAACACAGAGTTTCTCCTAACATTTAAGCAGAAAGATTAACTGTTCTGCGGTTTAAGCTCTTGATTATCACAGACATTGAGAACAGAGTAGTTTTGTATGCTCTGAAGCATTTTTTCATGTTCTTGAAGGTTATCATTTTGTTGCCTTCTCCTCCCCTCTCCCCCATCTCATTCCTCTTTAGCCCAAACAGCCCCAGTTCACTCAGTCCATCCTCATAGTTCATATTATCTGGATATGTGCTGTTTGGCAGCATCTGGGGAAAGCCTGCCTGCCCCTCCCCACACAAACAATGAACCTACTTCTGTGTCTCTGTCTATCTGTCTACAGGATTCGATGGGTTGACATTTGGGTGAGATGGGTGGGCTGCAGAACACGTGGCCATCCCCACTTCACAAGAGTAGGCGCTCGCCCCTTACCAACCAGTACTCATCGGACGAGGATTTACACAACTGGAAGCCCCTTCCCTTTCTCCCTCCCTTTAAATCAACTTCCGAGCTAGTGTTGTAACAAGTCAGATGGTCATATGGCTCCTATTACCCTGAGATCCCAGCAACGCCCATCACTTCATCTAACACCTTGTGAGTGGCGGCTGGGGATCTGATGTTCTGTGAAACCATGCATTTCACAGCTGATGAACCAGAAGGGAAAATCTGTTAGACTCCGCGTTTTATGAGAATGGGGAGAACAATGCTGTCATCAGTTTGCACTTAATCTTTCCCTCTTGGCAGTCCAGATGTAAGCGAGGTTGACATGCTGCTTTGTTTCAGACTGTGCAGTGCTGTTGTGAATATGACTGTTCTCTCTGCAGCTGTCACTCAGTGTGACACAAATGGGACAAAATCAAACTCCACAAGACTTGGAAAACTCACCTGGTGGGTCCTCTATCTGACCTGTTTATAGAATCATAGAATCGTCTAGGTTGGAAGGGACACTTAAGATTATCGAGCCCAACCATTAACCTAACACTGACAAAAACCATCACTAAACCATGTCCCTCAACACCACGTCTACCCATCTTTTAATTAATCCCAGGGATGGTGATTCCACCGCTTTCCTGGGCAGCCTGTTCCAATATTTGATAACCCTTTCTGTGAAGAATTTTTTCATAATATCCATCCTAAACCTCCCTGGGCACAACTTGAGGCCATTTCCTCTTGTCTTATCACTTATTACTTGGGAGAAGAGACCAGCCCCCACCTCACTACAACCTCCTTTCAGGCAGTTGTAAAGAGTGATAAGGTCTCCCTTCAGCATCCTTTTTTTGATTCTTCTTAAAACTCTATTTTTCTGTAGTTTTCCTACGCTGCGTGGCTGTGTACAGGGAAAGATGCCCAGCAGGCTAATATTGACTGAAAAGTGTTGATAAAAACATTTCCATAAGTGGTTGTAGGAGGTTCTCTTTCTCTACTGATGTTTTTACCAGCTGAGGATGGGAAAGGGGATGCAACAGCGTCCACTAGCATGTAATACTCTCCATTCATTTCATTAGGTTTACTTTGCATGGTTAGGTGAATCCCAGGAAATAATTGTAGTTGCATATCTTTTGAAGACACACTGAACAATTTATCATGGCTGCACTTACACCGGAGGAGATCTGACCAATCATAGCATCCATAATTTCACTCGTTCCTGTGGGACTGAGACTTGTTCACCAAGTAGGTCTTTCCCTGCCCAGTATAGGATCTGGTCCAAGGTTGACAGCCTGGGACTGCACCACATGAGGTCTGAGCTGAACACTAAAAAATTATCACCATCACCCTCAGCGAACAAACAAATCTCTCTGCGTTATTCCACTTCTCCCTTACCAAGTCCCAGATCACCTTTATCCTGGCAGAAGGACTGTAGACCTTCCTTTACCATGCTTTGGGTGCCAGGAATTTCAGGAATCTTGTGTCTATCCAGTCCTCCTGTCAGAAAATACGGAAGGAGCATAAAACCCTCTGGTCATTCAAGAGCAGAAATAACAGGCAGATTTTGAATTACTTTGTTTTAAATGACAATATTATTTATACTTTCATATTGATTACACACATAATATGATTATATGTGTGATATACACAGATTCATATATGCATATGGAGTCATAGAATCATTGAATGGTTCGGGTTGGAAGGGACCATAAAGATCTTCATAAATGCAAAATTTCCTTGACAGATTAATTGAAATACATTGTATTTTTCACTTTATGTATTTACACCGTAACCTACACATATTCACAGGCATGCATGTGGCAATGCAAGCACACAAATATATATGTATTTCTAGTCCAGATAAGCCAATGTAACAACCCAGACAGCAAGCAAATATGCTTTGATATCAGAACCTCAGAACATTCTTACAGAACCACTTTTGGGTTTTAGGAAATACTTTAAAATGGTCAAGCATATCTCTGGTTTGCTGACGTCAACAAGTATGAATTGGAGTCATTCTTTCCAGGAACTGTCCTCTTCTATTACGTCCTTGCGGTGTGCTGTAAAACCAAGATGTGACTGGCCTGAGCTACTGGGGATCACATGCCTCCTATCCCATGAGCTGGAGTCCAAGGTCCGCTTATGAGCATACATTAAGTTTTGATGTGCTCCCAGACAACTCTTTAGGATCTTGAAAGGGATACCCAGCGCGTCTTCAACTCCTGTCAAGTGCTAACCACTGTTTAGTTATTAGTTGCTATTTTGGAGGGCAGAGGGATTGCCTTCCTGTGTGCTGTGTGCAGGACATCCTGCAGACAACACTCACGGGACACAACTCATTAGTTGCAGTAGATTGTTATCCCCTGTGGGTATCACAGCACAGATGACACTTGGTGGAGTGCAGGTCCCACGTCCTTACCCCAAAGTATCTTTTGGCTGCTTTCTATACAATACCATCTCTGGAGAAACTCTTGTAACTGAAACTGAGCAGGACCAGATTGTTATCTATTTTATGTCTTTTTATTTATTTATATCAACGTTTACTACAGAGAACTGGGATGTTCTCTGTGGGGGCGGGCTTGTTTGTTTTAATTTTGACATTTGTTCACTAGATGTGCTTGGAGTAGGCTGCGTCTTAGTGGGAGTGTATGGCTGTTTAATGTATCCTACATAAAAAGTGTAATCCTGTAAGGACCAGACAGCCTTGGCATCTCTTTAAACAGAAAACTGAAGGAGTGAGAATACCAAAGACCAGAACATCAGTTGTCTTTCCCATGTTCCTTCTAATAACCCTGTCACAGGACCATTGCAAAATACAATCCACCTACACTTGTCTTCCCAGTGCAAATTAGTGGCATTTTGGTCTCTTTGGCAAAGAAGTCAGGTGGGTAGGCTTGGCAGATGTCTGGTAGATCAACATACTCAAGCCATGTTGGGCAAGAAAATAAGGATTATAGTGAAAGGGGAAAAGAGTCTTGTAGACGAATTCTCTGTGCGGAAGGGTGTCCATCATCAGCCCTTCTCTGTGATCAGCAGAGTACAATGTCAAAGGAAAAAAAATTCAGCCTAAAGCAACATAGAATCATAGAATGGTTAGAGGTGGAAGGGACCTTAAATATCATCTAGTTCCACCCCTGCTATGGCAGGGACACCTCCCACTAGACCAGGTTCCTCAAAACCCCATCCAGCCTGGCCTTGAACACCTCCAGGGAAGGGGCATCCACACCTTCTCTGGGCAACCTGGACCAGTGTTTCAGCACCCTCATAGTGAAAAATTTCTTCCTAATATCTAATCTAAATCTCCCCTCTTTCAGTTTAAAACCATTTCCCCTCATTTTATTGCTACACTCCCTCATAAAGAGTCCCTCCCCATCTCTCCTATAGGCCCCCTTTAGGGACTAGAAAGGGCTCTAAGGTCTCCCTGGAGCCTTCTCTTTTCGAGGCTGAACACCCCCAGCTCTCTCAGCCTGTTCTCATAAAAGGGGTGTTCCAGCCCCCTCGTCATCTTCGTGTCCTCCTCTGGACTTGCTCCAACAGATCCATTTCCTTCTTTTGTTGGGGACTCAAGAGCTGGATGTGGTGCTTCAGGGGGGGTCTCATGAGAGCGGACTACTGGCCTCCCCAGTGAAAAATGTTTATTAAATATGACTGATTCATGACAAAGAGCTTTCCAGGTCCCAAAATCTGTGCCTCTCTTATCTCAAATGAGATTGGGTGAATGTTAGCAATGGTTTAGCTGACCAATCATAGAGCACATGCAGTTTTTAGTCATTAGATAACTGTCCAAATCTTATTCCAGCTTCTTCAATCTGTGTGTGGGAAATCTCTCTTGCCACAACTAAAAGCTAGAGGAAGGAGAGGGAAGAGGACAACAAAAACTGAGGCCAAGTAAGAAATGTGACTAGAAATACATCCAAGGACAAGTCCTGGGTATGAATGCTGGGGGGTTAGGATGGGATCGTATTCCCTGTTCATGGGCAGAATTGTGTCTGTATATCATGAACTGATCCATGGGCAGAGCTGGATCTCCACATGCTTTGCACATACTTGAACACTAACTCGGCTGCCAGAGCTCAGCTCTCTTTTCACACCTCTGTGGCTTCTTCACCCGAGCAGTGCCTGGTGGAGGGTCCCCAGGGTTTCAAGAGCACAGAGCAGAGCTAACCCTTGAGTCCTTCAGCCCAGGGCATTCCTGGCGTTCCTCTGCCAGCCGACTCTATGTGACTATTGTTCCCAAGCTGTTGGTTCAGATTGGGTTACAGCCCTTCACAGGGGAGGCTGAGTTTCACAACCAGGCCAGAAATTCCACTGCATAAAAAAGGAAGATGAGTATTTTGGGAAGTGACATTAATGTTACATCTGAGACATCACAGGAAAAGACTCCATGTTCCATTTTGATATCCCCCTTTACTTATTAAAACAAACAAAAAAAAGAGCATTGACAAGTAAAGTATTTACTGTTAAAATATTGCTGTGTAAGGTTATTTGAGTATGTTCCCATCACATACACTGTGTGTCTCCTGCAGGAATTCTATTCAGCTTCCAGGATATATAGTACAGTGTGGAAACATGATGAGAAATTTATTTATTTACTAAATCTGTCACAGACTCCCTGTTTGACCTTGGTCAAATCATCTATCCTCTCACTACAAAAAAACCCCAGGTATAGAATAACACTCCCCACTCCCTTTTCCTCCTTCTGTCACTTGTTTGCATATTCTAAATGTTTATATTTTTATTTCTATATTTTACATAATTTCTTTTTCTTTTTTTTTTTTTTTCCTCCATGTCTGTAGTTAGTAAGCTGGAACTGTGGTTTCTGCTGGGACCTCAAGATATTCCTGTGACTCAAATGTTAATGATAAATGATAGCAAGGTGTAAATTACTTTGATCATCACTGCAAGAATTGCCTTTATGTTTATGGCCCAGCATTTTAAATATCTCTGGTAATAAAAAAGGAATAGAGAAATGAGTAGCAGGGCCAGATCATGATTCTTTATTATTCATTTGAAGTTGTTAGTGCTCATCTGCAAGCAGGATTTGGCCTACAGGAAGCAGAAGTGAGATAAGCTGGGTACATTTATTTTTGTTGTTGAACAGAAAGTTCGAACAGAGGCCTGGCTTGTTGAAGGATGTTTCTTGTGATGTGGGATTTCTGCTTTCATCTCTCATCACATCAGGAGATAACATAAGCTCAGAGCTTCCCAAAGCTGAGCTTAATGCTACAGTTATGTTATGTCCTGGGAACTTGCTCTGATGGACCCTGGGCTTGGGCTTTGGTAACGACTGGGACAGAGAATTCAAGTATCTCTTGCACGTCACTCTGAGAGCATCAGAACACAAAAGTGGGAGTCTCAGACTCAATCTGGGACCTTTGCTGACCCCAAAGTTGCAATACTGTAGCAGTTATCACAACTTCACAGCTTGAAATATAGTTTCATTTGGCTGGAGCTCATTTCCATATAACTAGCCATCCTGATTAGTCTTCCAGGGTTCTTCTCTGCTAAGTGGAGTGATGTAGATGTCTTTGAAAAGCAAGTAAGACAGATTTCCACAAGAATGTGATAAAATGCCCTTTTTGGGTGGAAGTCTTTCTATTGGTTCCTAAAAGGGAACCTGAATGGACAATAATACAAAAGAATATGTGTATTTAGTGGGAGGAAGGAAGGAGGGAAGGATGACTTGTAGATGCAGTGTGGGAGCAAACTTGGCTCTTGGTGTTTTCCTTCAAACAAGGAAAGAGTCAGTTGCAGGCCCTGACTAGATTTTGTTGTTGTTGTTGAGGTTGAAAGCAAGAGTCTTAATTACATGAGGTATTTAACAGTGGCTGGTGCTCAGAGTCTGGAGATGACCAGAAAACTTGTTTCTGGAGGACTTCATATCAAACTTTGCTCTAGGGGGTATGACGTGCCACTGGGATTCATCTACCTTGTGACAAAAAAAATCAGTGTTTGGTTATGGGTCCAGGTGAAAATGCTTCTGAAAATACTTACCACATTCTCCTCTAGCGTGTGATATGTCTTTTTAGCTTAAGTGGTAGGAATTTATGCTACAGCTTTGCTTGCATGTGACTGTGCAGAGAGGAGTGCAGTGTTCAACTTTTTATAGATGATCCCATTAAGGAGGCTGTATGATTAATTATCTCCTATGTCCAGCACCAGGTCAGAGAAGTCTCCTGAGATGTCCTCTTCTCAGACTTTACTGTGAATCCAGATAAATTGCTTGATTTTTTTTTTTATTTATTTTTTCCCCTGTGTCCATCACTGGCCCCTTTGGGGTCATTTTCCCAGTATAGAGTTACATCTCTGTGAATTCACTTCAGGTTTCTAGAAGAGAGCAGCTGTTACTTACAGTCCCTGCAATTGATTTTCAGCTAATGCCACTGAAAACAACACAGCTTGGAAGAAAGGAAGAAATCCACCTTTGCCTTCCCCTCACACTGCAGCTGTCTCTGGTAGTGTTTTAGTAACAACACAAAATGCTCAGCTTTGAAGTTTGCAGCAGCCACATTGCAGTACAAGCGGGGACAGTCAAAGGCTGTAAAAATAGTTGCAGTGCCATATGAGCTGCTGATCTCATACAGTACCAAAAAAGAGAGAGCGAAGGAGCAGAAAGGAGAGCAAAATGCCCCTATTGAAATCAGCCGTGATGATCTCATTTTCCTTATAATGGGCTTTATAAAGCTGAAAACACAAGGTAATGATGAAATGGTGTTGGCAGTGGAGGCTTCTGGCTATATCAGTTTGGGTCTACCACTTTTGCCTTCAGCATCTACTCTAGGATCTGCAACGTTACCCTGAAAAGATGTATTTATTTGCCTGCTAAGTGTATGGGCAGTAACCTGATGTCAACCTGTCAGTCACTGAGGCTGATCATTTTCCTTTGTCCCCGAGAAGACCATGAGTTGGCTTGCTCATGGCCCATAAGTATTCAAAGGAGAAGAGTTCTCAGACTCTGTTGAGTCCTAGAGAGAAAGGCAAAAAAACCTGTGATGGATTGAGGCTCAGGGTAGGTATACTCCTTTTGGAAATAAAGGAATGCATCATTTTATTCCTTTCCTGAAAAGAAAATTGAAATAGCCTAGTGGGGTTGAAATGGGCTGTACAAGTATGGAAAACTGGAATTTCCTTACTTTAAACATGTGAAAGTTAAGCCTACAATCGTCTGGGACTCCCTTTGCTGATATATATAGTGAAAGAAAAGTCTAGAAGGATCTTCACCTGACCTTGTCATAAAGACCAAAAGTTGGAAAGAATCACCATCTGGGTGTGTTTCTTCATTTGGACAAAGAGAAGGCATTGCTGATTGCTCATCTAAAAGCTAGGCATTTCATCAATGCTAAAGTTAAATGACATCACTGTCCCCTCACCTTTCTAATAGGAACTAGATGATTTTCTGAAGAAAATAAAAATCTATACTTAAAAGAAATAGGCTATCATGAAGTCTGCAAAATAGCTGTTAATTGGTCCTTTTAATTGACATCTAACACTTTTTCCTTTCAACAACCAGCTGAAGGATCCCATTGCTTTTTGTAGACTAGCTTTGCAGCAGGACTTTAGAAGTTTGCTAAGGCTGTAACGCACAAAGCATTTCATTTCTGTTCCTCATCCCGCGATACTTAAATAGTCTCAGGATCCATGATATACCGATTTTTTACTAAATCCCACATGTAGAAAGAGCAAGAGCACATTTTCACAAAGTTTTGTGTCACCAATGCTGTTTCACTGCTTGGTATCTTCAGTGTTACAATTTCGATATAGAATCAGCTTTAATTTTTCCTTTTTTTTTTTTTTTTTCCTGTCCCCCACCCCAGCCTGATGAACAGCAAACATGTGTTCTCCTGATCCCAATAGTCAGAAAGTAAATGATGGTTACTGCCAGACAATCTACTATTCTGGTCCATATCCACAGCTGGTATAAATCAGCATAGTTCCCTTGAAGTTAGTGGAACTCATTGATTTATAGCAGCTGAAGAGTTGGTCCAAAGGCAGACGTTTGCTCTTCTTTCGAGCTGATGTTCCTGTAGGGAGCAGTGGCAATATTGGTCAGATGATTCACCCTATGGAAATTGGGAACAGAAACAGTAATGTCAGGAAAATTCTAATTTTTACCTTTATTTCTGTCCTCCTCCACCTTTGCTCACAGCAGCTTCCCATCAGATAAACACCCTCTCAGTTGGCCTGCCACTCTCTCCATGTGGATACAACACCTTATGTTCTTCCTTTCAGGATATTTTTGTCTTGTTTTAACCCCTCAGGTGTTAAAGTATGGATGGAAAAACTGACGAGCTCTACAGCTGGCAAAAAATAGGGAGAGAATTGAAGATTTCTTGGAAATTCTCCTTCTGGCTTTCTTTTTTTTTTTTTTCTTTTTTTTTTTTCCATTAACTATCTTTGAAATGCAATTGCCATTTGAAAATATTTGATTTTCTGTTTATAACTTGGTTATATTAAAGTACTGAGGCTGAGTAGCACATGAGCAGATGTGGTTTGGAGCTTGCTTTCTTTGTCCAACAGCTGACAAGACATCTGCTGTACTGGGGACTGAAGAAGCAGAAAAATAAACCGTCTTCTGGTTACAAATCTTCTAAAAACACTTTTTCTCTGCTCTCTGGGGAAGACACTCAAGCTGTGGCCATCTCCCAACTCTAAGGACAGCATTCCTTATTGGGAAAAGTTGCACAACCACTTTTGGTTGGAGAGAGAACATCTTTGACGTGTTCTCAACCTCTCATTTAAAGATGTCTGGAGAGTTTCCATCAATGATTGTTTTTAAAGACAGAATTGAAGTTTAAACTCAAAGATATATTTTATTTTTATTTTTAACAAAAAAAAGATCCCAACAACATACCTGGGGGATGGGTGATGTTAATCTGTTGAGAAGTCAAATATCTGAAAACTGATATGTTTTGGCCCCAGATAGTTCAATTCAAATATACCACAACAATATTTCATAAAAATCGTTAACTTTTCTCAGCTCTTGGTTTTCCTCAGGAAGAGGCGGTTCATATTCTTTATACAATCTCCTCTACTTGGTCTGAGGAGGAGTGTGGCAAATTGCAGTAAATGGAGTAAGATAGCTAGATAATCTCATCTGGGTTCCCTTTCCTATGAAAGGTTGGACCAGATGATCTTTTGAGGTTCCTTCCAACCTGGGCTGTTCTGTGATTCCAGTAAAACTGGACAGACAGACTCATCAAGGACCAGAGAACTGTAAGACACTGAGGCAATACTCCCAAATTTAAATGATTCAGATTTTGGCCAGAATATTTTGGTTTTACTTATATTCTATTTTTCTGGTTCTTAAATCCCATTTTTTTTTCTGTGGGAAATGTCTTGATGAGCTCTGTTCTCTTTGAAGATGATCCCTGTCCATCTCTCAGGAGAAACTTATCATACCCCGATGATCAAGTGAATTTTAGAAAATTCACAGCTAGCCCAGCCTCTCATGTAGGACTCTAGGGTGACTCTGGAATAGCTTTTTGGCACTGAGATCTGCTGCTAACATCTGTTGTGAGCATAACTGAAAAAAATTGAAGAGCACAACCCCCCCACCCCCTGCCCTTCAAAACCTATTAATAGGAAGAGGGATTTTTGGTCAGGGTTTGTTTTTTTTTTTTGCAGCTGCTGGGTCTCTAGGGATCCTCATGGAAGAGATGAATGGGGGATTTAGGGCAAGATTAGCTGCATTGATTTGGCTGTTTGCAGAAGGATTTACAGGGCATTGGAGTATCTTTAATCCATGGAATTGATCCAAGACATCCACCCGGCAGTGGTTAGCCAGCCTTGCAGGTACTTAAAACTCATAATGTACCTCCCTGTTTTGCCTTGACATTGTATATTTAAATAAAGATAAGCATACATATATGCAGTAATCGGGCAGATGGGGCTATTGCCTGCCATCTATGCTGCCTTGTGCTGAAAGAGCAAAGCAAAGAACCACCTGAAGCTGGGAGAACGGGCTGATCTGTTCGTGTATTTTGGTCATTGACAGGTCTACACAACTAAACTAAGCAGAAGTCAGGAGGGAACGTACCATGGGTCTAGAAGAGGAACAGAGAGGTAGGAGACTGAATAAAATCCCAAAGTGTTTGACTGGGATGTTTTTGGCATTGCCAGAAGCCTCCCTTCCAAGCAGAACCGACAATTTACAAAAAGCGTCAGGATGCCGCAACCGTTTCGATTTTGACAGAGGTGCAAAGGATCTTTTCTGTGAACTGTGTCAAGCCAGGTGTATCATGAATGTATTTTATCATGAATATATAAAAAATGTATTCATATAGAATCGTAGAATCATAGAATCATAGGGTTGGAAGGGACCTCTGGAGATCATCTAGTCCAACCCCCCTGCCAGAGCAGGGTCACCTTAGAGCAGGTTACACAGGAACGCGTCCAGGCGGGTTTGGAATGTCTCCAGAGATGGAGACTCCACCACCTCTCTGGGCAGCCTGTGCCAGTGCTCTGCCACCCTCAAAGTAAAGAAGTTCCTCCTAGTGTTTAGGTGGAACTTCCTATACTCAAGTTTGTGCCCATTACCTCTTGTCCTGTTGCCGGGCACCATTGAAAAGAGCCTGGCCCCATCCTCCTGACACCCACCCTTTAAGTATCTGTAAGCATTAATAAGGTCACCCTTCAGCCATCTCTTTTCCAGACTAAACAGACCCAATTCCCTCAGCCTTTCCTCATATGAGAGATGTTCCAGTCCCCTCAGCATCTTGGTAGCCCTATGCTGCACCCTCTCCAGCAGTTCCCTGTCCTTCTGGAGCTGGGGAGCCCAGAACTGGACACAGTATGATATATGATAGTATATGATAGTATGACTCCTGAATTTTGGCTGAGAAACAGATGGAGGTGAGCTTTCAGCCACCTTTCTGGATCGTCTTTGCTATTATTTCTCTGATGTCTTTTTATTAGCGAAAAGCTGAGGGGAATTCCCCCCCCAACTAAGCCCACAACCATGGCTGATTTGTGGAATTTGGAAGAGAAAGTGAAATATGACTCTCCTTGTTATTATGGCCTCTTCTTATCCCGCAGAGGTGGAGGTGACAAGATCCCAAGCTGCTGTTGAACTGCTGCTGGCATCTTAATTGCCTGACATTTTCCAGTGCTGTTCCCAGTTTAAGATTAAGACCTGGTGGCTTTTTCAAACGTTGTGTAAAACACACTTATGTGCTTAGGCTGGTGCCTGCTCAGATGCTGTCCTTGTGGTTATTGCTGCTCTCAGAGCGCACAATAATTTGCACTGCAGTTTTTCCTGCTTTGAATTAGCAGAACCCAGGATTTTCTGGGTCTGTGCTGGCCCCTGCGGTGTCAGTCGAGAAGTCTGTAGTGAGGGAACATGGTGAAATTACTCCCTGGTATTTCTTCGGATCTTACAATTCTCCAGCCATGACTCATTTCAATGCAGAAATCAATGCAGCAAAACTTTCTTACAGGGCATGAAAAGAATGCATGATTCCAATTATTTCTTTTGCAGAAATATCTACAGCTTGCAAAGTTTGTGGAGATTGTTTATTCTGATCAGCAAGGTACATCAGATACTTTCCACACTTCATTCTTTTTTGCCCTGGACAGAAAATGGGCAAATGAGAAATAGAAACCTGCAGAAAAACCTCTACTCTGGGGCTTTGCAATATGAAGGAAATGTCAGAAGATGGAATTCAGCCCCAGTAGGGTTCGTCTCACTTAATTTAGATGTCTACAATATAAATGTCTTTATGTGAACTATGTCACATGGTGGGTTCCCATGGTGGGCATACCTCCTATCACAGTCAACAGAGTCCATATATTCAGTGTGAGGGTGATGCATCTATTTCAGCTGCAGATATCTATGGCTTCACTCAGTTGCTTAAAAGCAACTATCTGGTGATATTTGAGACGCCTCTGCCTACAATGGCCTCTCCAGGAACGTGTGAGTCTCCTGAAGTTTCATAATTCACAGGGGATGGAATTAAGTTGCCTACATAAGTGTTTCTAGAGCCATTTCTGATACCCTGTGGTATCTGAGATGTGTATGGGACTGGTAGGTGTGCAGTTATGGTACAGACCTTATGGGAGACTGAGGTCCTTCTGCAACGCCAGCTGATGTCCAAGTGGGATCACCTAGTGCATCTCTGTTGCATCTCTAATGCAAACAAATCCCACCCTACACCCAGGGACCAAATGTAGGTTTCTACCTTAGGGAAGCTGAACTGCTCCCCTGGCTGCACTGGTTATAGGGAGTAGATCAATGCATTGGTTACCTGCTGCCAGAAACTTCCTCCCCAGGTGACCAAACAAACATGGATTGGGCCTGGTGGGCTCCATCAGAGTAGATCTGTGGCTGTGGTGAACTGAAGAGGACGAGTCTGGTCTGGCCAGAGTGAGCAGACAGATCTCTGCACCACTTCTCATGGAGACACATCCCTTCTCTACTACCCCCTCTGTGGAGGGAACAAGAATCGGATTTCATGGAAGCTGTCAGGCTGCAGGGAAAAATGCAGTTCTCCGGGCTGTCCCTGAAACACTGAAACACCAAAATACCTTGTAAGCCTGGTCAGGAGCAGCTCAGGGCTGCTGTCACAGACAGTGTTTCCGAAGTGCCCTCTTTGGTTAGAGCAATGAGATTTGCTTCCCATTATCCAAAATACACAAATTACCATTACTGTGACAATCATGCCATTGCAGGGATGTATTTATTACTGCAGTAAATACTGTGGCTTTGCCTCAAACCTGGAGTCAGAAAGCAGACTCTCATTCACGTAGGACCTGGAACTGCACTGTGGTGTATAGACACAAAGCTCAGCCCTTCTCCATTCCCTCCAGTCTCTCCAAGATTCCCAATTGTTTTCACTTGCTGAAGCCATGGTGGAGACAGCAGTTTAACGGGGGTGGCCAGCCTTCTGCATAGTATTCGTGTTGTACTTCAAAGCTGCTGGTGTAGTACCAGTAAGGGATGTGCCGCGATTTGGGAGCAGCTGGGCAGGGTAACGCACAAGCGCTCTTCCAATAGAGCCGCCCAGAGGATGGAGGAGTGCAGAGAGGCAGGCACTGGGAGGGGGGCAAGCTGATGGCGGTGTTGGGAAAAGCAGGTCTTAAAGGGGTTTGAATGGTAGATTATCAGGATGACACAGTGAGTAGGGAAAAAAAAAAAGAGATTTATGATTCAACTGATATTTATTTGAAATGTCAGCATAGATCCCCTTTTCAAATACATTTTGATTTGGTGGGTGGTTCTCTTGTTACAGTGGATGATGGTTTTTTTGGGAAAAAAGTAATAATCTAGGCAATGTGGAAGTGACCGTTTCTCAGAGAGTGGCCTCTTGCTTTAGAAAAATGACATAAGCAAATACAGATCTGAAAATCGTTAACTTTGTTTTGCTTTGAAGGGGGGTTATTTAAATCAAAGTAAAGTTGGGATTAGAAGGGCTTCAAATGGGTACCCTTATCTTAGTTATTTTAATAGGAATTTGGCATTCAAGTCCCTAAAATGGTCTGGAAAATCTCAGCCATGAGGATGTACTTACAGACACCCAGTGCTACCCTAGCCTGTGTGCGTGCGTGTGCGTGTGTGTGTATGTGTTTCCCTGCTCGGTAGATGCTTTCTGCTATAAGCAATACTGGCGCTTTGCACCATCCTGGGAGAAGATCAGTGTGTGATCTGGGGCATGAATTTTCCCCTGCGCCAGCTGACACATTGATGGTCAACCTCACATATAACCTCATCCTCATGTCTATATATAAACCTCTGCTTGTCTTTTAATGAACCGAGGCATAACAAAGGCCAGGGGTGCCGACCAGCATGGAAGAGAGAAGCTCTGCAGCCAGTGAGCTGGGAACGTAAGTGTCAGCATGGGGAGGATAAAACCCATCGATGGGACCTGGGTTGTAACCCAGCCTCCCCCTTGTATATGTACACCATGAACATGAACACCAAAAATGTTTGACCCAGCGCCAGCCTCAGCCCTAAAATCCCCAATCTCTCTTTCCATTTAAGTGCTAATTCGTAACAATGCCATATCCGATGGCTCTAAAATAGCTGCGTAAATGTCTTGTCCTTTTATAGCAGTGGCCCTATTGTAAGCTCTGGCATGTGACAGGTCTGAGAGTGACACAATGTGTGACTTCAAGAGACTGGACAGAGATAAAGACCTGCGTGTACTGGTATTTATCCTGCAGCAGCCACCTCTTTCCTGTCTGTCTGTCTGTCTGTCTCCTTCTCTCCCTTTCTAAAGCAGCCCATCAGCAAACCAACATGGCTCCAAAGAAGCCTGAACCTAAGAAAGCTGAACCAAAGAAGGAAGAACCCAAACCAGCACCTAAACCAGCAGAACCAGAACCCAAAAAAGAAGTTGAATTTAACCCAGCTTCTATCAAAGTATGTATCTTTTGACCTGGCAGGTTGGTGGGGCTTGGGTTGGTGGTGGTTCTGGTGGTGACGTATTCAATGCTGCGAGACAAGGTTCTCCAAAAGTAGCTCTTGCTTTTGAGCTGAAAATGGGCAGCAAAGGCAACTGCCACAGGTAGAGTAAGAGATGGAGCAAAGGCACCGAGGGCTCTGATAAACAGAGAAGCTAAAAGCTGAATCTTGTTTTATCTTAGGATGTTCAGACCTGTTTGTCTTAGCCCCAGAGTAGCAAATTTTATTGTGTTGAAAGCTTCACTGACCTCAGTGGGAAACTTATTGCTCCTCTTCAGGCAATATTGCAGGTAGATGCCAGGAAGGCTCGACTGTGCTCGGGGCTGACCACTGACTAACCAATGTCCAAGGCCACATGATAGGCTTGGAGTGGTCTTGGAGCATGGGTTGGATTCCTTTCTCTCTGCCTGTAATGCATTACTTTGGTAGACATCACCAGCCTGGGACTTCCTTAAAGAGAGCCAGTGACACCTCTAGAAAAGCCCAACTGAATGGCAAAGCAACTATCTGCTTATGTTTTTGTTTTGGAAGGCAGAGAGAAGCTTGGGCAAAAATCCAGGTTTTCTGAACTACTTGCTGTTCAGGTTCTGCCCCAAGAATTCCTCCAAAAGGCATGAGCGTTCTCCTACTCCTTCTCCTTTAAATAAATCTCAGCTGGAAAGAATCACTGCTGATTTGAGCAGGGGTTGCTGAAGTGGTGCTCAAATATGTAAGGACAAGATTAGGGTTCCTGGGCCATTTCAGAAATAGGTTTTGGGAAAATTTGGGGTCACTACTCTAATCCTGAGCTGCCTAACTGGCATCTTGTTGCCCTTTCAGTGAACCACCCCATTGACAGGGAACTGTCAATACTTAGGAAACACTGGAGGTTTTAAAGCTCTGAAGTAGGTGATTCCAGTGAAATGATGCTTAAGATCTGTTTCCATTTCAAACGCTTTTTTTTTTTTCCATGGGAATGGACCCTTCAGCAGATATATGAGAGTGACTCTTTTTTTTTCAAAAGCAATTTCTCACAGAGAACGATGAGGAGAAAGAAATAATATACTCCTATGGAAATGACCATGAAATGGGCTATCAAAGAGTGACCTCTTGACTTAAAAAAATGCAATAAATGAATAAAGATCTAAAAATGACTACTTCCCCTTTGCTCCTTCTGCACCACACATATTTGCAGGCAATGTCAGAGACCCCTGCATGCATCTTTAGGAACAGCTTTCCCTTATTGTTTGCACAGTAAATGACACATGAGGGACAGACATTGCAAGAGATAGCAGGATTTCTTTGCGAGGCATTGTCCTTTGGGAATTTCCCTTTGGGAAAAGGCATTGCCCTTGGGGAAAAGCGGAGGAGCTTTGCAGCATCTCACAGGTTTCTTTCTTATGGGGCTTTGGGCCAGGAAATGGCTGGGTGTAAAACAGCATTATTCTGTTGATTAGTTTAAAGTAGCCAGATTCTTTCCCGTTTTTTACAAGAAACTGGGCAAGCAACAGGGAAGTCCTGGTGATCTCCTGTGTTTCTGGTGAGCCAGAGGACACGAGACAAGACTAGATAATGCCAAAGAGGAAAACAAACAGAGCTCCATCGCCATCCATGGGACCAGCTCCTCAGAGCTGAGGTGAGCGATGAATGTCTCTGGGACCCTCTCTTGTTAGATAAAAAAAGTAAAATTTCCTTCTCATAAACTATGTTAAAAAGGGAATATGTTACTCTTCAGCATGTCTCCTGAGCACACTGCAGCAGGTCTCAGGGGTGGCTTATAAATCCTGGGCTGCTGAAACCGTTTTCTTCTCCCACATAGGACTGATTCTTGCAGCTGGGGATTTCTAACAAAGGAAGCACTGAAATGGCTTTATCCCCCTTTGAATCACAAAGACCTTGTGAATCTTTCAGTTTAAATACTGGTGAAAATAAAAGTAATCATTTGTAATTATATCAAGAAAAAGCTGTATTAAAGGAATTCGGTTTGGGGCTAGTTTTTAGAGTAAAGACACCAGAGTTAGTGTCGTGCTCTGAGAAGGACTTTCACCATGACCTTGGGCCAGTGGTACGTGGTGGGATGCAGTTCTCTGCTAACGGCTCTGTACTTAACATTCCTGCACTGTAAAAGGAGGAGGGGGCAATTGCAATAATTTCTTTTTGAGGGCACAGATACCTTTGGCTGGGATGTCATGACATTGTGGTAATATCCAGCTGGGGTACTATGACATTGTGGTATGAAGGGCAGCTAAGTCCAGTAGAGAGATGAGTTGTAATTCGAAAAAAAACCCCAAACCCTAAACTGGTATCACTCAAAAAACAGTGATGCATCTTTGAGGTCACCACAGTTTCAAAATTATCAAATACATAGGATTTGAAACCAATTCACTTCTGCATTTTTATTTTTTTTAAAACTTACACACTCTGCACACTTATCCATGCAAATTCTTATTTTTCCCTCCAGCACAATTTGTAATTATGGAATCTTATGTTTTTTAGGGTGCTAAAAAGTATGGATTGAGTTCCTAAAAAATAAGTAAATCCAGTACTCCCATGATAATGCATCTTCATTTTTGCAGAGAATATTCCATTATCTACTATATATCAATCTGGACTAGGGAAAGCATTGGTAGATGCATGGTTTGTGTCTGGGGTATTTTTTTTTTCCCCAAAACTTTTAGCAACGGGAGATGATACTCTCTGGAGAAGTTTTCCTGGGAATTTTTCAATTAAAAGTTTTTCATCAAAATCTGCTTTTGTCAAAATTGAAGCTATTTGTGCACAAGGGCTGGGTCTGGCAAATATACTGCTTCCTGTTTCATAAACCTAGCTCTGGTGGAGCTCAGGCCATCTGGTGTAGATCAGAATACCTCCCTAGATCATTGTACAACATTTGAAAAAAAATGCTTTAATGAGTTTTGAAATTCTCCAAACATCCCGTTTCTGCATTCCAGGGTGAAACTGGTTCTTGTTTTCATGCAGAAGATAAGCTATAGTTAAAAAAAACAAGGCAAGGAAAACAAACTTGTATCAAAACAACATGTTAAAAATGATCAAAATGCATCTTTTGATGGAGATGCCTCGAATTACCAATATTTATTCTCAGACCTCATTGCACAATTTTGTATTTGGAATTTATTAACTGTTTTTTTTTTTTAGACACTCAGAAGTCTCAAAGCTAAAATATTTCTGTGGAAAGGAAAAGTATTTCTTGTTTCATATTTCTTGACTGTTACAGTCTGTTGTCGTGATAATGGTCTGACAGCCTTATTTTGCACTCCAGCATCATGTTAGATTTTCCCATTGTCTTTTTCTTGCTGCTTCATGGTCTCAATCTGTATTGGGTCTATATTGGAATGTCAGTTACAGTAACATAAATGTGAGCTACATCCCCTTAAGTAAATGCAGTTATTCTAAAGTTTTAATGTTATTCACATATACATTCCCATAGGATTTGATCCTATACTTAGAAATTTTCAAAGTAGATCAGGTGCGATCGAATGTTGTTTGCAACTCATAGAAAAGAGGTTTTTGTTTTATTTTTTTCTTTATTTTCTGTAAGAGTTTGACTGAGTCCATGAGGAAGTATTTTTTTAGGAAAGTGTTTCTCTAAAATGGCTCCTGAACCCCTTTACTTGGGGGACCAGATTGTCCTGGAGAGATTTTATAGCAAGAAGATTGTCTTTTCCATATATCTAATTCATTTCCACCTGAATGCTGTCTTTTAGCGGGGGGGACACATTTTGACATGAAATATATCCTACTCTCCTGAGAAACAGCAAGGCTGATGCAAACCAGGATTCATCTTTTATTGTTACAGACACGGAAAACGGGACTGACTCATCTAGCTTTTTGATCTTAAACAGATCACCTAGAAAAACTCTCTAGAGGTTTGTCTCTTGCAGTAGGGCTAAACACCTATATTGGGATGGACTGAATCACGCTTGGGAGATGTTGTTGATAAAGGGAGATGAGACAGATATTTGGGTGCCAACATTTCAGCAGCTAAAGTTAGCTGGGATGACGTATGCTCAAAGTCCAGAGAGTCCTGGGTACAAAAAGGCCATGCAGAGACAGCTGGCGTATGTGAGGACCTGGAAGGGACATGGCTTACCATATAGAGTTATCCTTAATAACTGCATTTTCCCTTGTCATCACTTGATATGCTTATTGTAGCAGCATGCAGTAATACAGGTGCCTGGGGAAAAAACAGTCAGCGTTTATTTCTGTGGAGTACTGTGATCTTGAAGCCATGTGAAACCTGTTCTCCCTGAAAAGCCCTGCAGGCTTCTGAACATCTGCAGGGATGCTAAAAAAGAAAAGCTCCTTCCCTTTTTTCTGCAAGGAAAGCTGTAAGAGCATCTGGGATGGGAGCAGCGACAAGGGAAATACTCAGGCATCCTGCACCACCAGTAAGGATGAGATCGTGCTGGACTTGTCTGGTCACTTCGAAGCAGCATGCGTGTGTCAGTGCGATGGCAGAGTGGCAGGCAGGCAGCTTGGGGGACATGGATTCATTTTCATGGGGGAAAATCCCATTTCAATAATTTATTCCGGTCTGAAGGGACCGAAATGATTATTTCAGAGTGAGCTTGGACGTGGGAGTAATGTATATGGGTTAATAGTGGACATACCTGTGAGAAGGGCTTAGATGGGGGAAGGAAAAAGTAAGAGTTGCTTTGTGGATAAAAAGGACTTTTGCTTGTTGGGTAAATGTGTTGCATTAGTATGCATGAGAGAAAAAAATGCTCTATTAAACATGTGGCTGTACTGAAGAAATTCGGTTTATGGGAGTAATGAATGTGTGTACAAGAGAGGTTGAAACAGCGTACGACAACTTTGTGCCTACCTGTGTGAGACAGAGGTTTTGTAGTCACGTTTTTGTGGTGTTTTTGTGTGCTATCAGTAGCCATGGGGGTGCGTGCCCTGATTTCTTGAAGTTTTGTAGTTGTGTGAAAGGTTTTGAATGTACCTCTTACACAGAGAGAGGAATTCAGCTACATCCCTGACTTCTGTAAGAAGAGAGGGCGGGTGTGTAGGAGTCAAGGGTTTTGTAGGCAAAAAGACTTCTTTGTGAATTAAAAAAACTGAAGTGTTGGCCCACTTGAGAGAGATTTTGAGTGTGCAAAAGAAGTATTTTATCTGGATGTGTGAGGGAAACAGGGTATGATCTCATGGGCCCACGTCTCTTCTGGCATGTGAGGCTCAGCAGCATGTCACCTTGTAACGGGCTGGTGGCAGGAAAGTAAGGTCCTTTGCGACATAGCCCCATGGAAAGCATGGTACAACAGGGGTTGCTTAGGAAAGAGGGGGGCTTTTTTTGACAGAAAAAGACATTTGCCAGGCCAAGGTTAGGACACCCCGGTGTGGCCATGATTTGAATCTCTCAGCGTATTGAAGAACCCCTTACCTCTGGCGCAGGGACAACAGGAGCAGGTGTCTTCAAAGCTGTTCACCAACCTGTTTCATCCTTGCTTTACACCAGAAAGGCACAGCTATTTCAACAGTGCATCAGGCAGAAGATGGTCCAGAGCTGTCCCTGAGCCACCCACGCAGGGCATCCCCGTATTCAGTGCAGGGACCATTTCTTTGAGTAGATGATGACCCAGGACATACTAAATGCATCCAAATTACTAAGGGCTTTTCTGATTCAGAAGAAAGCCTGTCTGGATATCCCATGCAGTGTACACATATATTCAGCTTGGAAGAATAAATCATGTTATTTTTTAGTAAGATGTGGGGGGGATGCAGGTCTTTGCCCACGTTAAAACCTGTCAGGATGTTAGATCTCATTGAGAGTTCGGCCAAGTCTTCCTTGAGAACGACGTGGGAACTCTTTACATGTCTATACCTGAGCCTCCAAGATCAGGCATCAAGACAGCTGAAGGTGGCCACCATATGCGTTCAGCCTCCCAACACCCTCTCATCTTTCTCTCTCCAATCTATTTTTTCCATTGGTTTCATTCCTTCCAGGTGCTACATATTCCCATTGTCATCACCGTTATTATTATTGGCCTACAGTGCATCTCAGCAGAAATACTTTTAGAGAGCAATTTCCCTCCTGTGCTCACATATTTGAAGGTTTCTGAAGTGGGCAGACACCTGTCAGGCTAAACCGAGCCCATGCTGGGCCTCTTTCTCTCTGTGGTTTCTTCCTGAGCCTTTCAAGCACAGAGAAATTCGAGTAGTGAGGAGGCCCCGGGCAAAAAATGACTAAAAGTTTAGCAAAGACAAGAGACCCCATTGCAAATTCATGGGAGTCAGTAGGAAATTTTTCCTTTTGCATTTTATGGGATTTGCCTCTGACTCACCATTCTTGCTATGGACCAGTGCTCCAGCAAAGTGTGAGAACTTTTGTAAGCTTATTGTGATTTGGTTTTAGTTTAGCAAGTGACAAATGCCTCTTAGGTATGTGCTCAAAAATTGCATTTATCTGGCAAAATACCTTCAGATGCATAGAGACAACTCCCTTTTCAGCATAATAATGGTACCAACTCCTGTAACTCCAGAGGAAGACTTCAGATGCCATCTATTTTAAATACCAGATATCTTTCTTAGGATGGGATGAATCTTTATTTGAAAGTGGAAAAACCCCAGCCTGGCTTCTAGGGAGGGAACCTAGGCATTTAGCTTACATGAGATGTCTATCTCAGCTGGTTATAGTGAAGAAAAAGTAGCTCCATCCTGAAACCTATGGCTGCACAAGTTTGAGTGACTATCATCTCAAGTGTAGGGTCTTAGTAAACTATCCAGGTAAATGCAGAAAGTCACTGGAGGTTTGGATTGCATTATTAAAAAGTTTCCACAATTAATTAATACGCAACACACTGCTCTCTTGCGCTCAAAAGCTAATGAACCAAAGTGCCCTGATACCCTTGGGCTGGGCACAGGAGAAGAACTAGAAAAGAATAAAATAGGAAAAATTCCATCCAGTTGGAATAACCAGGATAACAAGGGTCCTCTGCCCTACTCAGCCTACACCAACTAGAAGACATGAGGATGAGTGAAGAAGACCAAAGGCTCCTTCATGATCTATTAGCATTTCATGTCACTGAGTGTGGCGAGTACTTGTTTTATAGAGCTTAAGGCTGTTTAGTCATCTCATCTGACATCCTATACACAGATTTTGACCCAGATGAGCTCTAGTGAGGCCAAAGGTTTTGGTCAGGGAAAAGCATGTTGGGCCCGATGAGAGAGAAAAAAAGGAAGGAAAAAAGTGGAATTCACCTGCTTTATTTCAGGCATCTCCAAGTTGGATATTCAAGGTTGAGCTAGTATCTTCAGGCTCCCAATACAGTTGCTAGAGAGAAACAGGCACTTTCAGTTCATTTATTTCACCCAAAGATGAGCTCCTAAGGTAGATCAAATAAAGCAGTGGTACAGAAGAGGGTCCACTGAAGAGCAGGGACACTCAAGCCATGATCCAGATGCAGTGAAGAGCCCTGGCAGCTCACTTTTGTGCCCCAGCTAACAAGAACTGCAAAAACTTGGGGCTCAGCAGTAGAGCACTGACAGAGCTGGACTATGCCTGGATGCAAGCCAGTAAAATTAACTGGTTTGTATAGTGCTATACAGCTCCACTGGTTTGGATTTCTACCAGCCTGGGGACTTTTCCACAGTACAGACATTGGCTGCTGAGTTTTAGTGGTTCTGCCCAAGGCCCTGCTGTAAAAGAAATGATGGACCTACGCCAAAATCCTGGCTCTGGACTGACCATGGAGGAGAACAGATCTGCAGGATCCTGAACCTGAGCAATCTCTACCATGTCTGAAAGAAAATCTCCCATCCTCCCCATCGGTCATCCCCTCAAAGCTTGGGGGAATCCAACCTCAGTAACCTGTGGCCCTTCCTAGGAAAAAAACTGAGGTCATAGTGGGGACTAATTGCTTTGGGTGGAAACTGGAAGAGGATCATCCTTCTGGAGGGATGTTCCTCCAAATTCAGGACAGCTAAATTCTGAGGCAGGGAACTTTTCCTCCATAAATGGTGCATTCTCCTACCCTGCCTCATGCTCTCTGAGCAGCAGGAGGTGCAGAGGTCTGATGTTACACGTTGTGGACATGAGGGGAAGCTCAGCTGGAGGATGCTGTCAGGGCTGTCAACACAGTCTCTGTTCCCTCTCCGAAGCCTCCCCACCTGCGAGAGGCTATTGTATGCAGCCACCACAGGTATTTTTCAGGACGTGGGGGCTGAGACGTGCTGCCTTGTCCATTAAAATCAGGTGATGGCCATGCCTATAATGCCCCATCAGCAATTTGCCTCAGTGCTTCTGGATGGATGCCAGAGACAAGCATAGTTAAAATGCCGTGCTGCCACAGCACGTTTCTAAAGGCAGCTCTGCTCTTTTATTCTCTCCTTTATTTGTCACAATCCATGTCACTCTGGAAGCACAGGACGTTCCCAGCCGGGCTGGCCATTGTGGAGCAGATTTTAATGGCAGGGAGAGCACCTTTGTCCCTCCTGTTCCTCCCGTCGGAGGAGGTGGCCCCAGGTTGACATGAATTTGGCAGCTTGCTTAACAGAAATGAATCAGTGCTTGAAAGCGTAATGGGAATTTCAACATTAGGAAACAACCTGTGTCCTTTACCCAGTGAAATGTTTCATCAGAAGAGGGGGTGTGGGATGACTCGAGTCCTGGGGGCTGGAGGTATCCCCAAAGAAATGATCCCCAAGAGATTCAGGCCAGGATGCAGAATGGCAAAGAAATAGTAAGATATTGAGCAAACATGCATTAAAACACAGCAAAAGGGTTTCTTTGTGGTATATTCCACTCATTCTTAGGGCCAAAACCAAATAGCACTGGAAATCAAAGGAGCTTTCCAGATGAATTTTCTGGGCCAATGAAAGTCTGGCTATCTTTGTGTACCTCTCTTGTTCACCGAGCTGGGTGACATTTCTCGTAAAACTGTTTTTCTGGGGAGACTTGAAAAGTGCAGTTTGGCGGTACCAGAATGTTTTGCAAATATAGACAGATTTTGCAAGGACTTTTCAAAAAAATCTGACAAGGATCAAGAAAATTACCAGTTTCAGCTTTTCTTAGTTAATTCCCTGTTTAGATTTTTTTTTCATCTGAAACAGCTATTAATATTCTTCTTATATAAAAAAAAAAATACCCAGAAATTTTTAATGGCTGAAATTACTTCAGTTTGGGCAAAAGAGAACATTTTGATTGATCTGGAAGAATTTTTCTCCCTCATTTCCAACTAAAACTGTCATCAAGTAGAACACAAACCCCAAATCTGTTTTCATTCTTAATCGAAATGACTTTTTCCCCGAAAATTTGGAAATTGCTCAGTGGCACCCTAGAATACGTAGTAGTATGATTATTATTATTTTGTAATTCTTCTTTTTCTGGGCAGTTTCCTCTTCCAAGTCTTTGTTATGCAGCTGCCAAAAAAATAGCTTTTCTGCAATGTCTGATGTCTGTGGTACTGGGACGTACAAAATAAAACCTATGAACTGCTCAGCTTGGTCTGAGGGATGTAGAGATGAAAACCTGTCAAATTTCTTATGCTCTTTTTTATCTGAAATAACTCAGAGTTGTGCCATTACTGAATCCTCAGGCCTTGGAGCATTTAAAGAAAAATGTGCAGAGTTCTGAGTCTGTATCTGGATTGCAGAGAGGCAGGAGCGCAGTGGGATTTTCTGAACGTGACTTTCTTCATCCTCTCATACAAAAGAGATGATTTCTGTAGAGTGTCTTAAATGCTATTAACTTTATTTCCCTAATGCAGAAGAAAAGGCTGTGGCATTGGGTAAACCCTGCCCAAGGGTAGTCCAGATTTACTGAGTCATTTGAAGTCATCAAAAGTAAGATTTTCTGCAACCGTGTCTAGTTGGATTTTTTTTTTAATTTCCCTCTATGTTTCCCCTTGTACCCTTGCATTTTTCACATTTTCATCTCTCTCCCCTGACATTTAT
Organism: Dromas ardeola; assembly: GCA_013398915.1. Lineage (NCBI taxonomy): Eukaryota > Metazoa > Chordata > Aves > Charadriiformes > Dromadidae > Dromas > Dromas ardeola. The sequence goes on along the minus strand of VYZM01012931.1, from coordinate 139,826 downwards.
ACACCCCTTGCCTCCGCAGTATTTCTCAGGCTGCTTTTCCTTTCTGCGTGAAGCGCGGAAATTGTGCGAATTGTGCAAAGCAAAGAATTGTGCAAAAGCAAAGAGCTGGTTCGAAAGGGTTTGCATTGCTCTCAGCAATTTAAATGCAGATATTATTTTCCCAGTTCTTTTTCTCTTTTCAGTCGTTATCTCAGACAAACTAGGATACAAGAGGTTGTTCATATCTGCTTTGCCACTGAATGAACTTGGCATTTTTTTCAAAAATGGGGGGATGAGGGAATAACAAATAAGCCCTGTTTTGACAAATTCTGGGGTTTTCAAGTGGGTCTGCAGCAGGTCCTGACCTAGAGAACCCTTACGGCAATGCATCCTGCCATGGAAATTTATCTTCTGAGATCTCAGCCAACGTGTTTGTCTGCTTCTCCAGCACGTGGTGTGGATGTGGCCTCTGAAGGCTTGCCTGCATGTCTGTAGTTGTGGGTAAGGTAGATTTTCTTTGATTTATAGATGGGGAAGTAAGCAAAATATTGGTGTGGAGATCTTGTGTTTATGAGCTTGCGTGCCCAAGGTGGGAAGTGAGTGAGAGTTGCCGGACCCTCAGTCTTACCATTGTCCCTCCAGCCGATGCCTCCCAGCCTTGCCTTTTCCTTTTCCTCTCTCCAGTCTGCCCCTTGATGAGCAGGGAGTTATTAAAAGCACGCTCTGGATATGGAGCAGCTCTGTAATAAGATCTGCATTTCTCACATAGCTGCTAAACCTCAATCAATATGGTTTTAATAGCCATTTGTGTAACGTGCAATAACTATTAAATTTAAATTAAATGCACAGCTTAGAACATGCAGAAGGCCCTGGCCAAAGTGCTAACTTTTCCCAAGTTGCTGGAAAGCTGGACTGTAGAGACAGATTATTTATTTCTCTCATAAACCAGTTAAATCTTAACTTGGAGAAGGGGAAAAAATGTTGAGAGAAGCTATAGGAGGGAAGGGGGCAGGGAGGAACAGTGGATCTTAATAGATGCAGAAATCTTGTGTTTCCCCTAACTTTTGCAAAGATGTTAATGTTTGGACAGAGGTGCCTGGGTTCACTTTTCCCCGGTGTCTGTGCTGATAGGATGGAAAAAGATGTTAGTGGGTGTTCCCTGGGTGGAGCAAAGCCACATATGTGCTGCCTTCCCCCCTGGTCCTGCACCCCATCCCTTCCCAGGGGCAGGCTTGTTACCAAACATAGAATCATAGAATGGTTTGAGTTGGAAGGGACCTTAAAGGTCATCTAGTTCCAACCCCCCTGCCGTGGACAGGGACACCTCCCACCAGCCCAGGTTGCTCCAAGCCCCGTCTAGCCTGGCTTTGAACACCTCCAGGGATGGGGCAGCCACAACTTCTCTGGGCAACCTGGGCCAGTGCCTCACCACACTCAGAATGAAAAATTTCTTCCCAATATCTCATCTAAATCTCCCCTCTTCCAGTTTGAAGCCACTGCCCCTCGTCCTATCACTACATGCCTTTTTACAAAGTCCCTCTTCAGCTTTCTTGTAGGTGCCCTTCAGGTGCTGGAAGGCCGCTATAAGGTCTCCCCAGAGCCTTCTCTTCTCCAGGCTGAATACCCCCAACTCTCTCAGCCTGTCCTCACAGCAGAGGGGGCCCAGCACTCTGATCATCTTCATGGCCTCCTCTAGACATGCTCTTACAGGTCTATGTCCTTCTTATGTTGGGGGCTCCACAGCTAGATGCAGTACTCCAGGTGGGAGTCACCAAAGCCCTTGCTACGCTGGCCCAGGGCAATGCATTTCCATATGACAAGCGTTCACAAGTGAAAGAGTCCTTCAGCTTCGCTGTGCCACCCCCAATGGTAACCTTGGGAGCAGTCACCTTGGGTAAAGACCTATCTCTGCACTTACATGCTCCAGCAGCAAAATGGGGACAACAATAATTATAGCTCTGAGATGGGCTTTAATGAAAGGCTTTGATGTGTTAGAAGAGTAGGACTGATATAAATCCCTAAAAGCTACTACGGAGCAGTCCCCCTTGGCAGCAGAAAAAGACAGAGTGTATTTACACTGATTTTCAGGCAGAGGAATGCAGTGGTACCTGCCAAGAGCAGGGTAACCAGTTAACTCTGCACCAAGACCAGGAGCGTGGGAAGAGCTCTTGCTGCTTCTCCATCCACGTTGCTCAAGCTGCTGAGACCTGTCCATCTCACTGCACATGCTCTGGCACTTTGTGTGCCGAAGCATCCCAGCCCTTCCTAAAGCTATTGCACCTCTGAATGCTCTCAAACCATGGGGCTTTCTGACATTAGACTAATAGTGAGCTCGTCCACATCCATCTTCCTTCCTTGCCCAGCCCAAGGACTGATCAGTCACTTAGACTTTGTTGTAAGGTTTCCAAGTGGCAAAAGGACTGGTTAAAGCCCAGATATTATTAAAAACAGGAACAACAAAACAATGTCAAAGTATATTTCCTAACAACATTTCATATACATATGAGAAATATTATATATATATTTTATATATATATAAAATTATTGTATTCTAGCCAGTGTAAAGAAGCAGAAAGAAATATGGGAAAGAAAATGGCTGTAATAATAGTAGAAGGGCAATGCCAATATAATCTCCAGAATGTTTTTGTTTTTTTTTTCTTCCTAAGACAATTTCCTTCTTGAGTTTGATTTCATGTCTCATTATATGCATGTGTCTTACGCGGCATTGTTCGCTCCCTGTCCTATCTGCAATCTGAATCCTAAATAAAGCAGAGAGGGAGAAGAGGGACTCAACTAACTTTAAACTGAAATCATTTTGCTATGCTCAGGGTATGCGGTCAGCTTGCAGCCCAGCTCTCTTTGATGAGATAGCTGCTTCCCAGAATCCCAGCCATAGCCAGGGAACTGGGTGTTGCTGCCACTAATAACAGGGATCAGGAGAGCTTTAGAGTCTTTTGCTCACGAATGCTGTCTACGTCACGTATTGATTCCCCGCAGGGGGTTAATCAGCATAGCCCCCTCCAGTCACGCATGCACCCCTGTGGATTTATCCCAGCTGAATACCTGCATCCTACTTGTCCAAAGATCTGTGCTCTAGATCCAAAAGATCATATCCTCTAGATTTAAAAGGATCAGTGCATATTTATCCTGGTCCTTTATAAACAATCATCTCTCACTTCTTGTTTTTCTGGATGGCTTGGGGGTTAATGTGTATGTATTGTCAATGTGAGTTGTGCATGCAATATATATATTAGGAAGAAATTTTTCAGTATGAGGGTGGTGAGATACTGGAACAGGTTGCCCAGAGAAGCTGTGGCTGCCCCATCCTGGGAGGTGTTCAAGGCCAGGTTGGACGGGGCTTGGAGCAACCTGGGCTGGTGGGAGGTGTCCCTGCCCAGGGCAGGGGGGTGGAACTGGATGATCTTAAAGGTACCTTCTGATCCAAACCATTCTATGATTCTATGAGATATATATATATAGTAAGCATGCATATATATATAAAAAAATGTAGTATGTGTATGTGTGCATAGACATGCATTAGGAAAGAAATCTGAGTGTGCATTTATATATTCATATATTCATATGTATGTATATTCATATGTTCGTATGAATTAATACACACACATATGCAGATATATAAATAGATGAACAAACATTTACACCCATGGATACCCCCATGAAGTTTTTCTTTATCCAAATGCCCAATGCATGTGTAAGCACACACCGTACCCATGCAAGGTGCATGGATGGCCAACTCGGGGACCAGTGCCCCCCTCCCAGCCCTCCAACAGGTGCAGGAGAGACCAACCCTACAGCCCATCCTACTGGGATCATGCTGGGAAGGAACGTGGCACTCAGCCTGCGACCCGGCCAGAGCCAAACCAGCCTCCAGCCTGCAAAAACTGCTCTGCTCCAGCAAACTTAAGCATCCAGAGCCCAGAATAGAAACAGTGACAATCCATCGATTGTGTTTTCTGGGAAGCGGCGGAACATCGCAGCCACTGGGCAGACGCGGCTGAAAAATCTCCTGCGAGAAGTCTGCTCCTGTGAACGATCTTAGAAAAACAAACTGGTTTATAACCCACCCAGCCTTAAAAAAACAGCAACCGGGAGCAAGGAAATAAAAAAGGGCATTATTGAGAACCCAGCTAATGTTAAGAGCAGCCTGACAATAACTGCTGAGCTCTTGAGGCCTGGGGGGGGAGGGGGGGAGAAAAATAATATTAAAAAAAGAAGGAAAAACAAAAGAAGTAAAATGAAAGATAAAATGCTGGTAAAGAAAATAGCTCAAAATTTTCAGTGTTTTTGGTTAGTGTTGACTAGTAGGTAACAGCCTTGCAGGGGGTAAAAACGTTTTCTCTCTTTGATTTAATGGTTGCAAAAAGAAACACCCCCAAAATGCACCCCCCTCTTTCTAGGAATGAGACGTCTTGGAATTCCATACTGCTTGGTGACAGCACTTCATAAACACGGCGACTGAATCTGCCTCCAACATCCTTGTGTATGATGGCAGAAGCTGGCTGTAAGGAGTGCCAAAGGGGGTTGGGAGCTGCGGCTGTGGGACACACACAGACCTTGTGGGTCTCGGGAGAAACTTGTTTTTCAGTGTCACCTTGCAGACTCCGCGGCAAAGCCTGGAGAAAACCGTCATGGGTCAGAGCACTTGTTAATATGATCGGGTTCTGGACATTGACACCGTTGTAAGCGGACCAAAAAAAAACCAAACCAAAACTCTGAAATGTCAGCTCCAATTGCGGTTGTAGGAAACTTCAGATTTGGCTTCTTTCTACATAAATAAATAAACCTCTAAATCAAGCAAAGGACCCAAGCAGGCTGAACAGAAAGAAAAAACTCCTGGTGGTGGCAGAGAGGGGGAAAGGGTTTCTCCTCCTTTCTTTTTTCCATCAGAATTCGAAATTTTGATAAAAGGGCAGGATTTAAAATTTCCATCCTCTTGAGCAAGCTCCCAGCTGGGGTTCAGCTCTTCGGATTTGAGCTCCCTGGTGATGCTGGGGACGGGCAGGAACATCCAGTACGGCTGCGGTTACACAGCGAGATCAGAGCACACTGTTTTTCAGCTCACAATGAATAACACCCTGCTTCGGAAAATAATTTATTAAAAAAAAAAAAAAAAACAACCAAAACCAACCCCCAGAGTATGAAGTATGGCAGATATTAGTTTGTGCTCGTGGATTTGCTACGGGAAAGTTTTGGCCCATTTGAAACTGTGGCTGGGTCACAGTGGGATTATTTTGAGAGCGGCATGTGCGCTATTCCTGCCAGATTCGTGTAACAAAAGCAGAGCTCTCCCCATTGCCAGCATGTTATCGCGGTGACTCTTTGGCAGCTTAATCTTGTTTTTTTTTTCAAGAAAGTTGCAGTGCAAGGGGTGTGATATTTTCAAGAGGTCCAGCTACTGTTTGATTCCGCAGGAGCTGCAAGAGAACGAGGATGGACTGGATTTGTTGGGGGCTGGCGGTTGGCGTCATCCCATCCCTGGGAGGGCTTGGGCTGGTAATGGTTGCAATGCCCATGATGGAGAAAAACACCACCTTTTGCACAGAGCTGGGAGAGAGGGATGTTTGCATCACGTTCCACGGTGTGGAGTTGTGTCAGGGTATCTCTGGGAAAACCTTAATATTTTCTGAGACACTGAAGCTCAAACTAGACCTCGCAGGAAGAAAACCGTGGTAGATGGTTGTGGTGGCTGTTGCTGCTGGTGGAGGTACTTTGCCAAGGTATTTTGCCTTTTTTGGGACCTTGCTGTGTATAAGGAGGAGCTTCAGCTTCCACATCCAAAACCGAGTCCTTTGCTTCTGGAAGATTTTTGCTTTACAGACACCTTTCTGCTACGTCTTGCCTGAGACCCATCAAACTCATTTCACTTAGGCCAACTAAATGCCTCATAGGGTCTCATTCACTACCAGCACTACTGGCACGTCTACCAGCAACCTAAAGGAGTTACACAACTGTGTCATCTGAGAGCAAAATTAGTTCAGCAAAGGGTGGTTGTTTTTTAGGCTTGGTGGGGGAATTAAAATATTAGAAGAAACCAGCTTGAATTTTCAGGAGGAGGTTTCAGCAACACACAAAAAAGCCACAATAATTCTTTTTTGGCAACTCGAACTGGATTTGTTCAGCCCAAAAAGAATTGTTTGGGTAGGGTTTGGAGTGATCTAACGTGTGGGGGGTGCTGAATTCTTTATGTCAATTTTACATGAAATATGCCATTTCAATACAGAAAATATATGAATTTAAAATTTAAAAAAAAAAAGAAGAAAAAGGTGCCAGTATTTACCAGATAAAACATCTGATTTTTGAAATGAAAGACAAAGGGAAAGGGTATAATGTCAAAAAAATAAGTGTAATATAATAATAATAATAATAATAATAATAATAATGATAATATCTCATCTTTTTTCTTACTTTGAGCTGTTTAATGAATTAAATACAGAAGTGTTTCACTTTTTGTGGGTACTTTCTAATATATCATACCCACCAAATGTATTATTTAGTGACAAATTTTCCCTTTCCTGTTTGAGACCTTCCATCTTAAGTTGATGATATTGCAAGAGGTACAAGTGCAGTGTTGTCCCATAATTATGTGTGGAATGGTGGAGTCCACCTGTCCCCATGCATGTGGATTGAGAGATGGGCCTTTTTCCTTCTTAGCACCCACTTACCAGGAGGTTTGAGGGCCTGAAGCCCCCGGGAACTGTTGCAGTGTGGTCTACAAGCTGTACCCTTGGGGTTCTTCTCCATCAGAAAGCCAGCCCATAAGCTATTATCTACTTCAAGCAGACAGCACTGGCAACATCCGACCTTTTCTAGAGCCCAGGCTCCCCTCCAGAACTTAACAGAGGGTATTTTTTAGGTTTTATAATTTCTTCCATGGTTGCAAACATCTGAACAAACATCTGCTGGTGAGGCTGGTGAAGGGGGGATTTGCAGAGCAGGCGGAAAGCCAGCCGTCAGTAAATGGTTGGAGAATCCAAACCCATGTTGCTACAGGGAGAACAGTCAGTCTACAAAGTGTTTTATATTTCTGGTGCTGGCCGTTGCCAGAAGCTGTCTCAGTTCTCCAAAGTGGCTGTGTCATTCTCCTGTCGAGGCTCTGGAATTTCCCTTTGCACTCCAGAGCGTTGTGGCAACACATTCCCCATCCGAGAAAGGGAGCTATCAGTTTATAAGCTACTACCGGAGTTGGAAAAGCACAGTCGGGAAAAACACTCTCAGGAAACCCAAATAAAACAAAGATTCAAGTTGACCATCTTCTGGTGGAGAAGGGTGCAGGCTGAAGAAAAAAAATGCTTCTGTATTTCCTTATGTAGCAGCACCTTCTGCATGACCTTGAGAAAGGCTTTGCCTCATTTTCCTGATCTTGAAATACATCTCTTTTTAATGAAAGGCTTCACCAATTCAGCTGGAGATAATGGGTGATTTCTATTTTCACTTTACTTTCATTATCAGTATAATTAGGTATTGTAAAAGGTCAACAGTTCAGTTCTCTATTTGACTCCCAAACAATAAATTTTCTGCCATCCTAAAACAACCTGTTATTTCAGACCAACTAGAAATAATTTATTTTTTTTCTGAAAACATGGGGGACAAAACATAAAAGTGAAAATAGAGAGTATCAATAGAGTTTTATGGTTGGCTTTTTATTCTGCAAAATGTTCATCGTACTTTAGCTCTTCCCCATGAAGAGCAAGTGGAGCATCTTGTGCTGTTGTGTGTCACAGTTCATATATTAATCAAGTATCTGTATGCTATACCATACCTTCCCTCCCATTAGACCGTGACCTGAGTAGAAATAATGAGGAAAGTCCTTAGGGCAACCCTGGGAGCTAAATGTAGATGTACCAAAAGAGTTTCAGAAGGCAGAGGAGATGAGAGATCAGGAGTGACTATCAAACAACAGTAAGGAGCTGTGTGAGACTTGACCATGTGTCAAGGTTTGCCCATGGGCAGTGGAGAAGTTTATGTACATCATAATTGCTCTGCGCAGAAAGTGATGGGAGAGGAGACGATGGGGCTGATGTGTATTAATAGGTTTAAAAAGGTCTTAGTGGAAAAAGCCACATGCTTCTGAAATACAAATGTAACCTCAACACAATGATACTGATCTTGATGGCCTTCTGGGCCTCTTTCCATCTGCTGTATTTCTGCCTCCTAAATCGGTCTCCCAAGAGCACAATAAAAAACCCCACCCCACCCTTCTCCTTCTCCCAAACTAGCCCTGCCATGGCTAAGTGAAAACCTTGCTCTTTGTATTAGGATACCTCAGAATACTATGAAACAAGAATGTTGTTTCTTTTCAAGAGGGGGTCCTTGCTTGCATTGTCTAAATGCTTCCCGCCAGATAACCTTTTGCTTGTGGGTTAGCAACAGTTCTATTAATAGAACTTATTTCAGACTTAGTTATGTCTGACTTATCATGCCAGAGCTATGTGCTTGATTGCAATACTATGGGTTTATAAAAAAATTCTCTGAGATATAAAGCTGTGAATGATGTTAATAGCGCCAAGGGGTGCATGCATCGCTTCTGGTGCTTCTGAGACAAAATCAGCTTAATGCCATTGTTTAGGCAAAGAGGACAGTAGCATTAGGGCTACAGCTACCCCTAAACCCAAGATTGCTAAAAAAGTGGGAAAGCTGGCATAACACTTCCCATTTGTGATGGAAAGATTTTTATTCAGACATCTGGTGTCTTCAAAGAATGTGCAGTGCAGTCCACACATCAAAGCAGGAGACAAGTGGAAAGAGATGAGCAGTCAGCAGCTCTATCCCTCGTACGGTTTTGTACCAAATACTACCACTGTGAGCCTTGGTCCTGTGGATGTTTGACTCTCAGAGGAATGTCCTTGCTTTAAAACCAACAGAAAAAATGCCAGGGGGAATTCAATTCTGAAGTGCCAGTATATTTTAAATAATCAATCAAACAAACAAACACAGAAACAAAACCCCAAGGGAAACCATCCTCGTCTACTTCCAAGGAACTGGAGAATGTAAAGCTGTATCTGGGAAAGGAAATACACATCAAGCCTGTGAGAAGGTTTTGCAGCCTCCAGCTTTGGGCAATGAGGGCTGCTCTGCTGACTGAGATCAGTGAAGTGTGGGGTGATGCTGGTGTAAGAGCCAGGAGGGATGTAAGCCCCAGGCAGGAGTGGGCCTGGGCATCAGACATACCACTGGGGGCTTTCCCTCCCTTGGATGCTCATTACACTAGAGCAGCAGAAGCAGAGCTGCCTCGGAACATGGGTATGGGTCATTTTCTGTGGCTGCAATGCATTGGGACTCATTTGCCCACTTTTTGCCTTAGCCTGACCCCATTTTTACAGCCTGTCCTCTGGATCCCTCCAGCATGGAGTCTCTAGGGCAATGACCCTGCTGTCCTCATGGCCAGCTCTACCCTTGCTCTTGCCACACGGAGACGGCTTTGGTTTTGTGTGCTCCACGCCATTCTGAGGGAGAGCAAAGGGAAAACAAAACCCTGGCCATCTTCAATCTAAATATAGCCTAAAGTTCATTTCATCCATCTTCAATGATACCTTGTGGCTGGGTAAATGATGACTCGCCTTTCCCTACAACTCCATGGTGGTATGTGCTGAGAGGGGAGAAAATAGCGGCAGCTGCCACCCACACATCTCTTCAGCTTTCCCGAGAGGAAGCCATGGTAGGGCTGGTCAAACCGTCTGCCACCGCTTCGCCAGCTGTCACGCATAGTCCTCCAGCTCTGGGTGGTGTTTTTATAGGGACCATGATTAGAGGTGAAACACACTCAGCCCTTCAGCTCAAACCTTCCCTTTGATCTTGCTGTGGGAATTTGCAGTCATCCTTTTTCGCTCTGGCGTGGTTTCTCCTGGCCTACAGTTTGCCAAAGGGCTAGTTCATGCTTTTGGGGCGGGACTCACCAGAAAAGGACATCTGCATCTGTGCTAGTTGCCCACACTCTTTGTATTGTCGTTGTAGAATTGACCGATTCACTCAGTGACAAGGAGAGCAAAACTCATCATCTCCTCAAGGGTAGACCTAAAACAAGTCAAATTGCACCCTAGAAGTGCCTGTTCCCTTCTGTTGGTATAAAGCGAATGTGGGGTCACTGACACATCTGGATGTCTACATCTAAGTGCAGCTGAGATGAATTCTTCCCTGAGAGCAATCCATCATAGTGATTTAAATGCGAGTTGCCAGCAGCTCTGGCCTTATTTCACCCACACTGGCTATTGATGACTGAATAAACTCAATATGCAATTAGCTTCAGTCAGATTCTCAGAGCTTGATATAATTAGACACACTGGGCATAAGGCTGCTGCTGACAATGCACCTGTATAAACGTGTCCCCCGATGGGTATTTATTTCTAATTAAACTCAGGTATGCAGATTTGGGATAGGACCCAATCTAGATAATTATAATCCCCATGACAAAGATGTGTTTGGACCCCTCCATGTGTTAGGAAAGGGAAGAGCATTGGTATTCTTTTGGGGGCTCCTGTCTTGCATTCTTTAAATAAAATTCTTCCTTCCAGACAGCCTCCTGGCTGACACTTGGGTAACTATTTTATTAATTGGATTTCATTCAAGGTAAATCATGACTAAGAACTGCAAACAAAGTGGTAATCCCCTGAATGAGCTAGTTCAGATAAGGATTGAACAGGGCAGACACAAAAATAGTGGCCTGATTTTCAACAATTGCAGGATTAAGGTTGAGTCCTGCCTTCCAAGTCCACCAGATGTTTTATGGTTCTTCCATCTCCTAAGCCAGAAGATGCTTGGAAACACTATGGTAGGGAAGGACAGGAAGAGCATCGGTGGGAAAGATGAGTTTTGGGCTATAATATCTGTCCCGTAGACCCTCATTGTGTCCTACGAATGCTAAAGCTCCTTGTGGTGCTCAGGGTGTCTGGAGAGAGAGAAGTATCTGGGAGCTGCCCACTGAGTCCTGGGTGGAATAAAGAGGTTGGTGTCGTCATGCTCTGCCGTGTACAGCCATCCTGGCTGGAGAGCTGAGGAGTTACAACAGCTCCACCCTTCAATATTATGAAAATCCCAAGAAGATGATGAAGGCATGCGTCATGTTGCATTTCACCTCGAAACAAGGAAACGGGGAGTTTGTGTTTGAGGTTCTCCCTATGCCTTTGTTCCACCCAGCGCTTTGCTACCAAGGAACAAATTATGGTACTAAGGACTAAGAGGTGGTCAGCTTCATATGGAAAATCTGACCCAAAAAGTGTGGAGCTGTACATATGTTGGGGAGGGGAGAAGGGTCATATATATTCACAGAGGAATGCTTCCAAGGGTGTGTATTCATGTACTGCTAGGTCTGTCCCAAACGTGCTTATGCATACCAAAATACGGTTTCTCTTTATTTACCTGTTCATCATCAGGGTACTGCAGGAATGTCCCTATCAGCAGAGACAACCACCCTGTTGGTTTTCCCTGAGAGGCAGATGTAAATTCTGGTGTAAATTCACATTACTGACCTGCGTCTGTTCATTCAGAAGCTTGGATCTCATGTTCTGACATTGTGTTTCCTTCTTTTGACTTTGAGCTCAGCAGAAGCCTGTTTGCATTTTGGAGCATTTTTGGAGTCCAAAGCTGCAAGAGTGCAGTGCTATGGAAAAATAAGGAGTGGGAAAACCCCAAAACTTAGGAAACAGGGGGAAATATGAAATGATGAGAAAACAAGAACAGATGACAGAGTCAGAGCAAGGTCCAGAGAGTTTTCCAACATAGTACAGCAGTGGTTATTAGAGGGTGCTTTAGGAAAAGGTACAACAATAAGGAAAAACTCCTCCAAAACACTCTCCTAAACATCAGGCAGAGAATTCCTAAGCTAGGTATTTCCGTACATTTTGTAACGTACAGAAATTTATTTCTTTTCCAGGAAGTGGTCCTGTCACCCTTTACACACGTGTAGGCTCTGAACATCCACAGTATCCCATGACGAGCTTTCCACAATTTATCTGTAAGAGCAAAGAACCACTTCACTTTCCTTTGAGCCTGATTCACTTGATACCCCCTAGTTCTTCTGCTGGAAAAAACTATGGATAGCAGATGCCCAGCTGTCAACAGATAAAACCCTTTCAGTGAAGTATCCTGAGATTTCCCATGGTGTTACCAGAATCATCTTTGAAGAGAGCATCAGCAGTGGGGATTCACTTGGAATAGGGGAAAGAGACTACAGCAGGAACACAGGAGCAGCAGCGGAATGGACAAAGGGAATTTACAGCCTTGTTGTGGGGGCAGAGGTCCTAAAGGTGGGACTGGTGAATAGGGAAAGTGGAAGAGGAAAGAAGGTGAATCTACCAGCTCTATAAAATTATTTTCTTGGATTTATGAGTCAGTATTTTTCACGGACCTCACAAGCACCCAGAACCATAACACGGAAACTAGCCCAGTGCTTTTCTTACTCACTTCAGTTTTCTGTTTTTATCTGGCTTTTATTCTTTGTTTCTTCCAGGTTGAATTCACACCTGATCAGATTGAAGGTGAGGAAGATGTGTTTCTCTTCTGTGCACAGTAAATACCGTCACTGGGAAGTGCTGGCAAGTGCTGGGGTGGACATGGGTGTGGTATCGGAGCTCCACTGAGAAGGGAGTTGACTCCCATGCTTTTAAGTTGTGGCTTTGCTCCTTCTCTGTCCATCCTTCAAGTCCTCTGTTGAGTTGGTCAAGAGAAAAGAGTGAAAATCATGCACCATGCAAAATAGGTACTTATTTCATTAAAGAAGACATCAGCTTCATTTGCCAATGAAGCAAAATAAAAAAAAAAAAAAAAAAAACAAAAAAAAACCCAAAAAAACCTAACCCCCTCAAAACCTCAGTCCAAATATATTGTCTTTCTTTAAGAAAACTGTTAACAAAACTTCAGTCCTTTCAAGAGAAAGTCTCACAACTCTGCTTTTGAGGACTTTTCCCTGTATTCAATCAGAATTTAATCTGTTACAGTTTTGTGACAGCTCTCCAGAAACAAGCAATTAATGACAGTGATGGCATTTTTTTCCTTTCAAAGCAAAACATCAGCATTAGTTTCTGAATCCCTTGTCCCAGCCCAAGAAACTGCTTCTGAAACCTCATGCATGAAGTCCTGGGAAGACTACCACTGCAGCTGTCCCTTTTTCCTCAGCTACCAGCCTGATTTTTACTTCAAGGGATAATTGATAGATGGAGTCAAATATCTGGCAGAATTTTGCTTTAGTCTTTAAACACTTGGCAGAACTTGGTAGAGCCTATGAAAGATGGTATCAGAAAATGGGTAAATTAGAACAGATGAAAAATAAAAAAAAAAAAAAAAATCACAGGCTGTCCGGTCAGACTGATCCAGAGAGGAGAGATACAGAAAGAAGGATTTTCTGAACGGGAACCAAATGCCATAATATCTTAGAGACTGATGCTTTGCCACAGACTTCCAAAATTGCCTTGGGATTTTCAAGCCCCCCCTTAATAGCTTTAGTTTCTATTTTCTAACAACAGTTCAAAAGTAACTCATGATTGGAGGTAACTGTTAAATTCTGGGAACCTGTCCCTTTTCCAGTCCCAAAGTCATGGGAGAACTGTAGGAGAGGCACAATTCTGAGCCACAAACCTTTGAACCAGTCCAGCAGCACACAACAGCTGGATCTCTCATCAGCTAATGTTTTGGGTATTAGATAGGAACCACCCAGTTTCAATGCCTTGTTTTCTCTCTCCCTGACGAGAACTAGCTTTGGAGACTGTATCAGAGAATGGGAAAAGAGAAGACCTATTAATAAAGAAACAGGATGCCTGTCTGGCCATCAGTCCATTAGAGTGGCTGGGAAAGGGCAAATTTGGAGCAACCCCAGGGCTGCCATGAAAGGTAACAGGTCTAAAGCAGATGTAGATCATCTCTAGAAACAGAAAGTTGCATATTCTTTCTTTTCTTCTTACAGCTGCCTTCTGGTCTAGCTGTACTCACCACATACCCAGAGAAAAGCTGGGAATCCAGGACTTGTGAAATAGGATGTCCTTGAAATATTAAAGGAAAAACCATGGGGCAGGAAGCAGATAACATCATCTGTGTGAGAAAGGCTATGAGACCTCCATGTCAGCTACAGCAGCATAACAGTTATCCTGTATGCTAGCACTGGGGAGAAACACTAAACTCACTCAAAGTTAATCCCACAGTTAGTTCATAGAGTCTGCCATGAGTTGCTGGAAGGAATCACTTTGGGACTGATCACTGTTCATCAGCCATCTCTTAAATTCCTTTCCTCCTGGCATCTTCTGATTATTTTTTATTATTTTTTTTTCTTTCCTCTCCTTCACCTGACCTTCAGAAGGTGCTTAGGATCATAGATGAGTAGACAGACCGATTGATGCTAGATAGATATTTACTCTTAGGTAGAGCTTAGATGATTCAGATGTAGAATTATATCTACAGCATGGTCCACAGTTGCCCCTGGATTGTGCCTGGCATGTGCTGTCCTCTATACTAGTTTGCACATGTCAAAACCTTGCCAAGAAATGTGCCACCAGCTGAAGAAAGTGGACAATCTGTATTCCAGTCTTTGAGACTGTTTTGTTTTGTGTGAAAAACACAGGTTAGAAAGCAAGCTCCACTTGCCATGATTTATAGCTGTTATACTGGCTGTTGGCATGACTCGAGAGTTGGGACTCACAGGAGCTCTAGATTAATATGTCAATTTTGATTTGTTTTCTCCTTCCCATTCTCTCCTCACTCTCTCAAGATTCCAAGATTGCCAGCTCTCCCTTTCTTCTGGGTTTCAGTTGCACTTGTTTTGTTCTGGGTTCATTTTCAGCTCCTCGCTGCACTGTTAATTTTGTCAAATTTCTTCCTTCAGGAAGTCTTCAGGAGGTCACGGTCACCTGTCACACCTTTATATGTATTTGTTTAAAAATAGACCTCTAATGTATAATAACCACATCTCTCTCTCACTCTCTCTGTTGACCAGATGAGGACCTAGATGTCCCAGTGAGACTAGACGCTTCCCCATTTGCCATCTGAAACTAGATCAATAGGAAGTTCATCCTATGTGTTAGATATTACTGGCCATCAGTCTGCCACCATTGACCCCAACTGGGTTTTTGACAGCTGATTTTGAATTGAGGTGGTGGAGGAGAAACAGACAACACAGCATTTCAAGGTCTTTTCCAACTCTATCTTCTAGGATACTCTGAACCTCTTCCTCTTGCTAAAGAAAAGACTTTGTTGCACCAGACTTACTTCACTGCAAGGATTCATTATTATATTAGCCCCCAAAATGTTACTCTCAGAAGGAGAAGAATGGTCTGTGGGTGAAGCCATGTGTAACACACCCATCTTCACATGTCCTCCTGCTTCAACTGCCAGTAAAATTCATCGGTTGTGGCAATGTGTATTTACGAAACTGGATTCCTGGCCTCTTCAGCCCCCTAAATTGCTGAAAAGAGAAGAATATGAGTTATTCAAGATGAGAAGATAGGTAGCAATTAGGCATATGAAAATATATGCTGTTCCTGCCAGTGGTTTAATGGCTAGCAGGAGGATAAAGGAGACCATAGCCATGCTGGTTTCGTTGCTTTGATGGGAACTTGCATTAAACCAGCAAACGCAAATGCAAATGAGAAAAAACAAAACAACCAAAAATGTTGCTTCTGTATATTGACAAAATGGGGTTTCCAAACCCACAGACCAATGCTCTGGTGAGAGACGGTTACATCTGATTTTAAATTAAAAAGAAAAAAAAAAAAAGGAGATAAATGTGAGCTGTCAGTAACTATGATGAATTGTGAACCTTTAGGAGGTGGTGCGAAGGGTTCTCAGGAAATTGGTTTCAGGGAGTAGGTAAGAGGCAAGGAGGTGAGTAGTTCAGGGAAGTAGGTGTATTTCTCATCCACCTCAGCTGCTGAGACACCCCAGGAAAGGCCAGAGCTGGGAGCGGGGGTCGGGACCCTTCCACTCTCAGCAAGGAGCCCATGAAAATCCACTGTTGCCCTCTGCTGGAGTGAGGGCTGCCAGTGGGACCCGGGCTCCGGCCGGTGACAGAGGAGGCAAAGATCCAAGAGAGAGAGGCAGGGAGAGAAAGAAAGAGAGAGCAAAGAAAAGAATGCAAAGAAGAAAACAAGGGGAGAATTAAATAGTCCAAAATGAGAAAATGCATCACTGTTTGAAAGTCTTGGATGAGGAAGGAAATGAGTAAGATATGAGCGCAATGATAAAAATGAAAAGAGAGGGAGAAAGGAGGAGAGGTGAACCCAGCAGCACTGGAAGAAGGAAGGAGAGAACAAAATAAGCAAAGGAGAAGGAAGAAAAAAGAGAGAGGGGAATAATGAGGAGGAATTGAGAAGGGAAAGATGGAGAAAATCTGGCAGGCAGAGTGCATGGCTGAATGGTTGAATGAGTCAGGATCTAGGGAAAAAAAGATATCTTTACTGTATTCAGAGAGAAGGATGTAAAAACTGTACAGAAGTGTAACAGCAGGGCAAGGAGCAGATTTGTGGATTCACAGCTTTAAAGCCAAAGGGATATTTGTAATCACTTGTAGACTGTGCACTATGCAGTGTGTTCATTAAAGGATAACAGCCTGTCAATGTTGCTTGTGCCTTGAGATTCTCCTCTGTCATAGAATCATGGGATGGTTTGGGTTGGAAGGGACCTTAAAGATCATTTAGTTCCAACCCCCTTCCATGGGCAGGGACACCTCCCATTAGATCTGGTTGCTCAAAGCCCCATCCAACCTGGCCTTGAACACCTCCTGGAATGGGGCATCCACAGCTTCTCTGGGACACTTGTTCCCGTGTCTCACCACCCTCCCAGTAAAGAATTTCTTCCTAATATCTCATCTAAATTTCCCCTCTTTCAGTTTAAAACCATCTGCCCTTGTCTTATCATCCTGTCTCTGCAAAGTGTCTGCATATCCAATAGAGAGGCAAACCTGAGTAACTAGTATGTCTGGGGAAGTCTCCCCTGGGATCCTGCACTGAGCCCATTCATTAATGGTAGAACAGGGACCCTCTCCTGTGGGAATGCTCATGTCAAGGTATTGCTGCTGGAAGGGACTCCCTTTTCGTCCAGAAGTAAGGAGAAGACATGCAAACATGTTTACAAGCATGTAGTGGAGGGGAGCTGGCTGTCTTGCAAGAGGAAGGGCTCTGCATGGGCACAGAGGGGAAAGCAGGCAGATGTGAAAACACTGGAGGGAATGGGTGCACCCTTACACATGAGATCTGGCCTGGCATACCAAGCCTAACTTCTCCAGATGCAATTGGATTGGGTGTTAGAAAAAATAAAATCAGAGAATTCCTCTCTATCTGCTCCTTGACACTGTTAAATACAACAATTGATCAATTACAAGGTTTTTCTATATGCCTTCGCCCTCCCTCACCAATAGACTGCTTCTTGTGTGATTATTCCAGTAGGTTTTCATGGCATATCTTGTTACCTCCTAATAGAGGTTCTCCTTTACCTCAATGGGCTGTGTCGGTGCTAAGTGTATAATGCTGAATACAATATCCCAATATCCAGTTAGCTAATGGGCAGAACTGCTATTGAATCCTGTGCATCCCAAGTGCTCCTGATGAGCTGGAAAGCTCTCAAGGCCAATCATTTCTATAAGGTTTTCTGCACTTCCTGGCATTGGCTGAGACGGAAATACCATGAGAAGAGAATTTGACCTCTCTGATTCCATTCCCCGATTGAACCGGAAAATGCAGGGGAGGAGGAACACAAACATTGCAGATAACAGCAACAACAAAGATCATCAAACTTGTTCCCAAACTGCAAAATAAAAGGGTCAGGCAGAGTTACTTAGGGGGAAGGTCTAGGCTTGTTTTGACTTTTTGTGTAGGAGCATGGCATGCATTTCTTTTTATCATTTTGTCTTCCAGAATTTAAGGAAGCGTTCTCACTCTTCGACCGGACTCCTAAATCTGAGATGAAAATCACATACGCACAATGCGGAGATGTCTTGAGAGCTTTGGGGCAGAATCCAACTCAGGCTGAGGTCATGAAAGTGCTTGGCCGACCCAAACCAGAAGGTTAGTGTCCTCCTCTGTGTTTGTTTTGAAAAAGATCACTCCAAGAATCATCCAAGAAGCAGATGAGGTCTCCATTTTCTGAAGGAAAGATTAATTGTGAAATGACAAAGTATATAGAACAGTCACTGCAATTCACTAGCAGAAAAGTAAAAGAGGAAAAAAAGTGATCTTGCAGTCAATATAATTGTCTCAAATTTAGGACAATGAATTAATTTAATGGCCCTGTGCGTCAATGTGTTTTACAATGACAAGTTTTGGCCTTTTAAAATTGCTTTGATGACAGGCATTCACTTGTGTTTGCTAAAAATGCAGACATTTTGAAGACATCCAAAGAAACAAAGGCACAGATTGAATGTGAGGACATAATTTGTTCTACAAAAGTATGTATTAGGGGGTCTGTAATAATTACAGTAATATCTCCCTTCAACATTCGCCATACACTGGATATCTCTTCAGAACAAAGGAAGTGTCTCCCAGACCATTTCTATGTTCAGGCATTTTCTAGACTATTTCTGTGTCCTTTCCTTCCACTGAGGTGGAACTGACAATCAGGCCCTCATTCAACAACTGTGATATGTCAGGATGTGCCAGTGACACAGTGGTGGGTGGAACAAGGAGTCATATGGGAACAAAACGCCCTCTGATGCTCTTGAAAGGCAAAGAATCAGGAAACTGGGATACACAGACCTGGTCCTGCCTATTTGCTCTGAAGCCGCTCTCCCAGTATGGTTTTAAACATCTCTGTGTTATAGGGCTGCAAAACAAAGCTGATTGGTATTGGCAATGAGCTCCTCTTACTGTCTTCTGCTTATTTTCATACTTTTATGTTGCATAAAACAGTCTTGGGAATCTAACAGTATTTTCTTTCCTTGATTTTTGCCTATGTCAGATACTAAGACATATCTATCTATCTATCTATCTATCTACGTACGTACGTATGTACGTACCTACCTACCTACCTACCTACCTACCTATTAAAAACTCATATTTCTCTCTTTGCCAGGCCTCTTTCCCACTCTATCCGTTCTTCCATCTCTACTTACAATATTTCTATGCTCTTTTCTCCCCGTTAGCTGGCATTTTTTGCCACAGTTGTTCTACCCTCACCACCTGCCTATGGTGGATGCCCCATGATTGGTCCTCAACTCTCCCAGAACCCACTAAAACCTTCATTTCCATCTGTGTCTTTGTAGATATGAACTCCAAGATGATCGACTTTGAGACCTTCCTGCCCATGCTCCAGCATATTGCCAAGACAAAAGACACAGGCACCTACGAGGACTTTGTGGAGGGTCTGCGTGTGTTTGACAAAGAGGGAAATGGAACGGTGATGGGGGCTGAACTCCGTCACGTTTTGGCAACGCTGGGTAAGGGGAACCTTTCCTCATGCATTTTCATCACTGAAGTCTTTCCCATACAGTTTGTATCATTCTGGGTAACCTCTGTGGAGAAAATGGCTGAGCAAGACTTTGGCTATCACATTGTCCTCAGTTATAAAGACCAAAAAAAGTTCTTTAATAATGAAGTTATGAATCACTGATCAGCAGCTCAAATATTTTTCCTTCCTTCCTTCCTTCCTTCCTTCCTTCCTTCCTTCCTTCCTTCCTCTAGTATTTGATTTCTCCAATACATATTTCTTTCACCATAAAATTACCCAAACATTGGAAACCCCATCTATTCCTTCAATATTTGTCTCCATTTTTATGCACCTTCAAGAAAAGTTTTAAGATGAAGCACTTTTTTGTCAGTCATCTGTTTAACAGAAACATCTCTGAAATGGAAAGCTCCTGTGTTTAAAGTAGGGATCAATATTTCTCTGTCCTCTCAAATTTTTACTTCAGATGCTCAGTTTTTCACAAAGAATGATGACAACAAAATGAGTGCAGGACAGAAAATTTGGCTGTAGCTTAATGACAGGTTTCCAATTTGGATTAGAAGGCACTGACGTGTTGTCATCTGAATCCAGTAAACATTTCTCAAGATCAGCCTTTTCTATTAGCGTTTATCCACTATTTAAAAAAAAAAATAGGATGAGCCTTTACAAAAGAGGTTTTATTTAGACCAAAGGATTCCAATGATGTGTTTTGACCAAGGATATCAATTCAAAAAGCTGAACCTCTTATGCCCAGGGGTTTTCATTCAATGACACATCCATCTCTACTAATGACCCAGGGAATAAAAAAAGAAAGCAATGCTATTTTCTTTTTTATCACTGATGCTATGGGATCAGTTTAGGGACCAAATTCACTGATGACAAAACAACCCCCCCAGGGTCAGGACTGATGCCCTATCTAACTTTACCTGGGACAAAGAAACCACTCTGAGTGGTTTTGTGGGTTTCACAGTACTGCAAGAAATACTTTTCTACTTACCTTTCTATTTCCAGAAACCCAGAACAATGTGGCAATATCCGATTTTCAAGCACTGATAGGAAGTATTTCAATCCCTAGAGTTAACAGTTCTGTTTAGAGTGGCATCTCTAAATACTGGTTAAATCCTAAGCATAGCCAAATATTCTGTAAATTAGCACACTTTTCTGTTCAGTTTTCAAAAAATTCGTTGAATTTTCACAGGGTTACTCCAGCTGGGGACTTTTTCCTGTGTGCCAGAACTCAGTGATGGAAAAGTAGAACAACATGAGTGGCAGGGCACATCCAATGAATTTTACTTCATCTTATTTTCAGTTCTATGATTTCAGCTGAAATCACCCTCAAATTTCTCATTTAATTTTCTGGAACTCATTTGATCTCATCCTAAAATCAGTGCCTAATACTCGAAAAAGGGGATGTATTGGGTTGATCTCTGCTTAACCAAAACAAAGCCTTACAGGCAAATAGGCACCTGATATTTAGATAATTAAATTAAATGGAATGGATTGCTAATCTAAATCAGCGATCCTAAATTTGACCTTGGAATCTTCCTGAAACTCAAACTCAGAGGCAAACTAGATGGTGACTCTACTAAGACTTTTCTTAGTGAGGACTTGGTTAAAAACTGACTTAAGCCTTCAAGATTTGGCACTTAGAGAAAGCTTATTCTTAGAAGAATGAGTATGTGAACATGATATCATGTGGGTTTCCATATTTATTCTGTCCTTCTGGTTTTCAGATCAAATTTTCTCAGTTTGCAAGTACAAAAGTAGCTTTCCTAGCAGTCAGCACCACAAACTAAATTGAAGAGGAAATCTCCCCCTCTTCTCTCACATTTTCTTTTTCATTCTTTTGTTCTTTGAACTGTGCTTTGTAAATTCTTAAAAAAGGGCCCAGATACTCAACAGGCATTTTGCTTTCCATCCAGGTGAGAGGTTGACTGAAGAGGAAGTTGATAAGCTAATGGCTGGTCAGGAAGATGCCAATGGCTGTATCAACTATGAAGGTAGGTATGACCACTCCAGTCTGAGCAGTGCTCATGTGCTTCAAGGCTTTGTTGCAATCATCCTGAGAAAGTTTAAATCTGTGGAAGATCTGGAACAGGATGTGTGGTTTTACAAATTTTGGATCAATTCAGATTCTATAAATCATCTGATATACCCTATCTGTTGAAGCTTACTTGTATTTTCCACAGCTGAATGACCATGGCCCTTTTGGGAAGTGGGGATGTATATTCTTCTTTTGTTTGCCTTTTTTTTTTTTTATAATTTTTACATTATTTTTTCTACTTTCTCCCACAGTTCTTTGTCTTCTCAAAAAGAGACACGCACATCCCCTTCCCTTTGAGACTTCCTTACAGAAAATCACAAAATTTTCATTCAAAAAGTAAAAATCCTCTTTGGTGTCCTAAGAATCCTTCCAAAGACTTTCCAAAGACCTTCCATTTTATTTCATTGCTATTGTAGAAAGCCAGGATAAAAAGACTTGGTCATGAGTACCTGGCCCATGGTTCTCTCCTGCATCTTGCAAGCCTACATGCTTCAGCCTGTTCATTGAAACTACAGTATTCTAGTAGGGATCATGAACACACTTTCGTAGACAGCTGAGTCCTTCTTAAGATTAACTGGTGACTGACCACTGTATCATCTTGGTGACGTAGCTGGTCTGTCATATTCACTGAGTCTTTCATGAATATTTGGGTTGGTGGTCTCCTCCTATTTACAAATACCCGTGATCTGAGCTCAGGAAAACATTTCTTAGAAGTAGTTTATTTGTAGAAATCTGCAGATTTACCCAATCCAAATGACTCATGAACTTATTCTGAATTCAGAGAAATTCAAATTATTGGGAAGGAAAAAATATTTCCTTACTGCAAAATGTATTTTTCCTTTTCCTTTTCAATTTCAAAAATTATATATAACGAATGCTTTTTTAAATGGACAAAAATGGAACCCAAAACATTTCGAAACAAAGCTTAATTTGACTTTGAAATACCTTGTTTGTTTGTAAACCCGAGTTCACCGGAGAGATATAGTCGTGATACCTGACTTGGTGACCTTCTGTGGATTCTGGAAGTTCATTCCAGAGGCACCTCCAGTACCCCCTGACTTAGCACAAACGTGCTGAAGTCTTGAACGCTTTGCAAGATGAGGACCCAGAGTTTCTCATGGCTGTATATTTTGGAAAGCCAGTTCCAGATGGCAGCCAGGGGAAAGGGATTAAGCAAATTACGGATTGACTGATGTGTGTGTTCATTTCCACTGGCTACCTAGACTGCTGCCTACACTGCACTCTCTCTATATATTATCTTAAGAACTTACAAACTACTATATATGTATGTTATCTTAAGGACTTACAAAGCGTTTAGCATCTGGTGTCTGGGAATCTTATTTACAAAGTGTTGTAGTCCTCATTGCATCAGAGGAAAGAAAAAGAGTGAATTTATATAACAACCAAGCTGAAATACCCAGGACATTCTGGAGTTCAGTGAATGGGAATCGATAAATGACCCCTCTCTTTCTCTTGTTTCCAGCTTTTGTGAAACATATCATGGCTAACTGAATGCCAGGTGAGTCTGCATATCCTGTCATTTTGGTTTTGGCATCTGAGATAGGCTTGAAGAATGTGTAAGTGACTAATCAAAGAGGGTGAATGTTTTCAACCCACTGTATGAGGAAGTAGGACAAGAATGAGTAAAAAGTTATATTCATCCTATCAAGTGCACAGAAAATTGGCGACCTTTCTGCAATTGTCTGGTAAATCTGGACACCTTTATTCTAGAAGTCCAATATAATATATCTTAAACAGTTTTGATTTCCAAATAGCAAGTGCTCATTCCTTTACGATTGACTAGAAACTTCAAAGGATGCATATTTTTCACGTCCACTTACAAGGCACTTTAGGCTTCTCCTAAAAAGGCAAGTGGATAGAACTGAGATGATGAGAGAAAAATTGGGCAAAAAATACAAGGAAAAGTAGATAAGAAGGAGTAATGCGTGCTTTTATTGCTGAACCTACACTAGGACGATAATTATTGGCCTTCCATAAATCTGGCTCCCAACATCTCCTGGTAAATTGGTTGGTTTTCCAGGAAAAGACATGAGCTTTGTCCAGCATATCTTCTGGCTTTATTCAATATTGTCCTCCAAACCACAGTACCATTAAGGGTATCTTTGTCTCGCCAATGCAAATGAGCTGAACTTTATTTCCAGTATTTCCTGGTCATGATTTATTTTTATATTCCTGGAAAAGATGCCCACTGTTTTTAACTGGCATTCACCATTATTTATCTCTGTTCATCTCTTGGGGAAGGTTTGACCTGAGAGTTAACCAACTCCATCTATTCTGCAAAGTATCTGACAAACTGGGAAAAACAGTGGCTTCTTTCAGATTTGTTCTAGTTGTTTTGGGTTTTGTTTGTTTGGGTTTTGGTTTTGTGTTTTTTTTTTTTTTTTTCTTCTATTTCTTCTGCTTTGGTTTATTTTTCTACTCTTTCCTGACCAGTCCTGACTTTGTTTTGCTTTTGGAGATGATATTATCCAAGCCCACCAAGACCTGTCTCTTTTGTGGTGACTTTTGATTATGTTCACTCTTAACTCCCAGGGAGGGAATTAAGTAGGAGTCACATCCAGGTTTTTGGGAATTTTGTTCCAAGATAGAATTGAACAAAATGTAAACTGGCTGAAAAAGATGACTGGGTTTATTGTTATGGTCCAGTTTTCTTTCTGAAAGGCATTTATCTTCTCTGATCATACACTCAGTTTTCCAACAGCGGCTCCCGGTTTTTGATTCCAAAGATTTGGACTGGCCCACAGCCATAGTGGGTAATCCCCCAGCTAGCGTGATCCTTACTTGTTGTTCAGAGATGTTTTCAATCCTTAATCTTATCCTAAACCCACTGCCATGGGAAATTCCTATTCCAATGCCAAAAGTCTTTGTAGTCACCTAAAGCAACGTCAGCCACCGAAGAAGACAAGTGAGCAGTGGTAAAGTGGTAAAGCTGACACAGGGCTGGGAGCTGCAGCACAGGGACCAGCAAGAGTGTCTTTGCTTATGATGGGTTTGGAAAGGGAGCTGAGAGCCCCTGAGTCACAGACAACCAACGTGCCACTGATTTGCCAGTGAACCATGATGGGTGTCATTCAGGGGTGGCATCTTCCACTCCCTGCTGTGTTGCTGTTGGCATGTTTAGGGAAAGACAAATGCAGTCTTTATCCTTGAAAGGGTGATGGCCTTTTGCCATAGAGCATATAACAAACAAATCCCAAAACACTGGATTTGGACTCAGTGGGAATCTGTATCTGAGTCGAAAAATAAAGTAGCGGCTCGTGTTTCTTGGCCATTTGCACATGCTGGAGTAGAGGAAAGCTAGAGCTGTCTCCCAGTATAAGAAATGAACTGTGTCTTTCCTTTTCTCTTTATTTTCTGAGCGTAATTGTGACTACTCTTTATTGACTTTTCTTACATAAAGCTTTTCCATTGGCTTGTCCCCAGGTGCTACGTACTCTTTATAACACAGAGTAATCAATTACATCTTCAATTAGTAACTCTTCCACTGATTTTTTCAGCCCCCCTTCCAGGTCAAGTGTTCTGCAGGATTATAGCCAACTAGTCTTCTTTCTACATTGCTGTAGAAAACACTCCCAGGTTGGCTACACATCTACTCCTTACACTATTCAGCAGGAAAGACGTGGGTAGCAGGACACGTTAAGCTTTCTTAAATAGCTAGAAAGCACTATACCCTACTTGTGGTCCAATGACCACTGCAGAGTGGAACAGGGCTGTGGGGTTATGTGCGGCGGACTACATGGACCCCCTCTGACAGCAATGCACACAACTGCCCCCCTGCCATGTGACTGAATGGGTGATGAGCAGAGTCAACCTTATCTCATGGCCTATCTCTTGAGTGCATATCCATTCATGGGAGCTGATCAGACAGACAAAAATGCTGGGAAAGCATCTTTGGGATCAAGTTGGATGTTGTCAGAGTTGATCAGGTACCTACTTCTCTAACACAAACCTTTTGTTACAAAACCACCCTATTTAACTTTAAACATACAAGCTCAAGTAGTATAGCAGTACAGCTGGAGGGACAGTCCATAGTGTGTACACAGAGGCTCAATTCAGTGTCCCACATGTAGGTTCATGATGTTGTTTGAGATGCTCCAGGTGTCTCATACATCCATGGCCTCACAGATGGGATGCAAAGCCCATGGCAGACTAGTGCTTTCTGGCAGTTGGCAGCCAGGCAGGGTACTCTGGGACATCTCAAGCGGCTCTAGGTGCTGAGGTGTGGGCAAGAGAATTGAGCCCTGTGGCTTAAGCTCATGTGACTGGAGGTGAAATCCTAGAATATGCTGTCAGTATTTGACCAGCTGACATAGTCTTCCTCAGCTCCCATCAGATTAAGATACCTACAAGTAGGTGTCTAGGTGAAAGCAGGGTATCTCTGTTTCCACACCTAAAGGAGGTCCAGTTGAATGGACCATGCAGAGTGATTCACCCCTTCCAAAGAAGGAACAGTGAGTCCAGTTGCCAGCGCTGAGAAGGACAAATCTCCCATGAGCACTATGTCATATTTGCCATCTGTATGGGAATGTTTTCAGCGTCTTGGGTCCCTCAAATTGTGTCGGACACTTATGGTTCAGGAACTGAATCCTATCTGAAATCTAGACTTTGGCTAAGAGAAATGCCTGTGCTCAAATGATGCTGATGGGAGGCTGACTACAGATAATAGAGGGATAACAGAAGTAGGAAAAACTGTCTTTCTGCAAAGCTGAGTCTTTATCCTAACTTCACATCTGACATGGCTATATTGCCTCACATGCCTGCTTCCCGTGTTTTGTCCATCGTTTACACATTGAATGTAAGATTGTGGGGTTTGGACTGACCAAGGGTATTTTGTCATGTTGTGCGATTGCTCTTTGATGTCAGTTGGCATCTACATAGTGAAGAGACACTGAGCTGCAGGCCTTGCTGCCAATAAGCTGAGTACAGATGCATGAGAAGGGTTGACACTGATTCTTGGTGGCATTGTTTGCTTCTTCTTTCTTCCTCTAATGCTTAAAAACAACTTTATTTTTAGGACAAGATAGGCGCCGAGAACCCCAGATGCTGGCCTTGGATTTCGATGTAATGGAATGTCTTCTCATTTTTCAGCCCAGATTCCCATTACAGAGCTACAAAATGTGCTGTCCCTAAAGTTATTTGGGTAAATGTTTTTTTTGATTGTTTTGTCTTGTTTCTTCATGGGAAGAGGGTGGCCTCTGTGGAGATTCAATACACTCAGGAAACTGAAGAAACTGGAATCTGAACTATGAATACCTGGGCATTGTCATTTTTTTTTCTGATACAGAGTATAAATAGCAATACAAAATTATTAAGGGAGAGGGGAGAAAAAGGGAGTAATTTTTTCATGACTAAATCAATCAAAAAATGTATTTATCATCTAGTTATATCCTTCCCTTCCCTCCCCTCTTCCTTCCCAAACAACTGAGCCTTTCTCTTTGTGTTGCATTTGCGAAAAAATAACTGTAAGAGAGTAAGGGAGAAAAGAAATTAAACCAACTGTATAAATCTCATGTATGCAAGGAAAACTCTTAATCTTTAAAGAAAAATAATAAAAGTAGAGTGCCCAGCAATCAGCAACAAACACAACCTTGTTCACGTGTTTCTTAGCTCTGGAAAATACCACCATTAAAGTTAAAAAAAACCAAGCCAACCAGAATGTTTGCTAAAATGCATCTCTTCTCCACAAGGTTTACTTCCCTTTCCAAGAGTCTGACAATGTCTTTCCCAATGCAAACTGGAAATTGTTTTAATATACATATTGGTCCTGTAGCTTTTTGCAGTAAAACATGGGATTCTTTGTCACCTGGTTTCATCGTTGTTTCTGTGTGTAAGGGAAGGGGAAATGGGATATAAATGCTGTTGGGAAAAACCTCAGTAGAGACAAAGGAAAGCTGAGAAGCATGAAAAAGCACATGGATTAAGTTGGCTCATTTTCTGGGAAATAATAATTTAAAATGTAAAAAAAAGAAAAAGAAAGCTATATCCTTTGGGGCTGGAAAAAGGAGAAGCTAGAGGCTGGTACAGTTTGTTAGGAAATACCAAAAAATCTAAATATTCGACACTCCATTTAAGCAAGAGGTATTGTTAAAACTGACAACTTGAAAACTTAGTGGAGGGAAGATAATCAGTGGACCATTGTAATACCAGGATAAAACTGTATAGCAATGACTGAATAGGTCATCCCTGCAGAGAAGAATTGCTAAGAACAAGAGAACACAAACAATCAAATTATATGAATATAAGACCGGTAACAAAATGTACCATTGAATAGCCATAATAGAAAATCAGCAGTCAGAGAGCTAGATGTAATATCAAGCTGATAGCAATAACAATAAAATGCTAAAGGAAATTCAAAAGGCTGATGCAGAAGGAGGAGTAGAAAGATGCTAATAATGACAGGAGTATCTTATATCCAGCCTGGGTTAACTGTACACAAAGGTGCAAGTATGTGGGGAAAAAAAAAAGTCACCATGAATCACTGGTTTTGAAGAAACCACCTCTGAAGCATCACTCCTGAACAGAGCCATGCATTGAACAGACTGTTGATAAGGACGTGAGATTAGCACCTGGGTCTGCTCTAGTGTGCCAGAGATGGACACCAAAGATAGTCACCACCCGTGGTCCATCTCCTCCTCAACGATCCGTTTGTGAGCATCCACTTCTATTCTCAGCATTGGCTCCTCTGATTTCCTAGGGCCTAGTCTGTTTTGGGTCAAACACCATTTCGTAGGCATCTTGTCTTCACCGTCTTGTACATACATATTTAGACCCTAATGACAACTTAATATTGTTTTGAAAGGTGTAGAGTAGTTGGAAAATGCAGTTCTTTCTCCCTCTCCTGCTGGTGGAATGAACCACTTGGGAACGTCTCCTATCTTCTGTGAGACTCTTACAAGGGTATCTCTAGTTTAAGGAGCCCTTGAACTCTAGGACTCGTACAATTCAGGAGCACCATGAGGGCTCAGTACAGAAACACTCTGCTAGCAGGTACCATGTGGCTACCTCCTCTTTGTCCTCCATCCCCTATTGTTCTGTCACCAACACTCATCTCTGAGTTGGGCTATTGCCATCACACAATGAGTTTTACATGGCCCAGTCTAGGGCCAGACCTGTCAAAATGTTATTTTGGAATGTTGCCCAAATAACATCTGTGCTCATCCACAGATGCAGGTGAGCGTTTCATCTGGGAATATGGATGTCGTTCACCCACCTAAGTGCAGATATCTGTAGAGTTGGTGTCTCCATCTGTCCTAGGCTTCAATGCTTATTGCATTGGCACAGATGGTATCTGTACCATGAGGATCACATATTCTTCCTGTTTTTGTTACTGGTTTTGTTGTCGCTGTTACTAAAATCACAGTTGAAACATCCTCATCACATGAATCCAGCAGCTGGGATTTACATGAGGCTCACAGGTATTTCAGGAAAATCTGAAGTGTTGGTAGTGCTGCAAATGAGCAAGCAAGTCCTTTGATGGAGCAACATCAGGAGCAAAGACCTACAGGCCAAGCAGAACCACCTGAGTTGATGTGCACCAGTCAAGGGGGCAAGGTAAGAGGACTGCCAAATTGCAGCACACAGGGCAAGCTGGGCCCACCAGTGGCCCAGTGAAGCAGAACAGAATAAAATACCAGCCGGTGTTTCACCCCAAGTGCGTTGGCAGGGCTCTTTGAGGAAGGATCCCTAGGTCAGTCCAAGGTGCATAAGCAAAGCTGTGTGTGGGAGAAGGCTGGAACTGTGCCTGTTGCCTTCCGTGCCTCAGGACAGGCTATCGCTGGATTTCGTTTTCATAAGCACAAGATTCACTCAGAAGCAAACCGGAATAAATAAACAATATCTCCCCCTTCCCCTCCTCTTCTTCCTTACCCCTAAATCTAAATTAAAAAAAAAAAAAAAATTAAAACCCCCCTCCTATCTAGAGAATGTTTCTTTAAAAAAAATGTGGGCAGGAGACATGCCAAGTTTCTAGAAGGTCTTTTTATAGCAGTAGCATCTGGCTCTTTGGGAGACTCCGTAGGGAGTTTTGTTGGTGACTTTACATCTGCTGTGGTTAAGCTGCTAATGGACTGGCTGTCTGGGCTGCTGCCTGTTCCACTGATTCCTTAGTACCATGAGCTGGTTATTTGAGGAGTCCAAGCCTATTGACTTCTTGCCAGAATTACATAGTACATTCCAGCAGTAACTTGCATTGCAACACCCAGTCATGCAGAAGGGGTTTCAGATGGAGCAAGGATATTGGCTGGCATTTCATTACCCTCTCCTTAAACCCACCCAAGCCTGGATTAGAGCAGGGGCTCCAGCGTGATTTTTTTTTGATCCAGAAGCCAAAGGGAAAGTGAATACTGCAATATTTTTTCAGTAGTGTCCACAAGCAACTAAACAAATAAATACATCAATAATTTAATCTAGGGGGGGCAATTAAAAATATTTTGCCCTCTAGTGATATGTTCCAGCTCATTTTTTTACTTATTCATCACTCTAAATGCTTTTTTTCCACCTCAATTAATTAATTACCGCTTTGAAGGGAAAAACCAAAATGCATCCACATTCATCATTTTGAAATGAAGCGTTTTTACATTTTCAACATTTTCCTCTATGAACAGAATTATTTTTTTTTCAGCCAAACCTGCTGTCAAAATTACACCTGATTTCCTCCGTAACGCCATTCCCCAGAGAATCTGCAGGGTTTTCCAGAACCCATTTTAAGATTAATTTTTCTCAGCTGACCTATTTGATTTTTGATAGCTTTTGCTCTTATGATGAGATTAATTGGTCCTTAGAAACACTGTTTTTTTCCCCAAACAACTGCTTCTGGGATAGGCTTTTTGAATTTAATTTGGTGGCCTAAACAGTGATATGGTTTGTCATTTGCAATGCTCTAGCCCATAACCCCAGTTTGCTCAGGCACATGCATATCTTCTACAAGTCTTGTTTTGAGTTTTTATGGATCAGATTCATCCTATTCAACTTGTAAGCTGGACTGATTTGCTCACACACAGACTTTCTCTTCACAGACCTTGCCTGTGTACTACTTCACCCCCTTCTGGCCCCACCAAGATACAGCCCCCCCCCAAAGTAAAACAGGTTTCTTATCTGATTTTGGAAAGTGTTTTTGGAGTGGTAATGATGTGAAAATACCTGTGAATTCATGTTTACTGGTAGAATTAATATCTGATTATATGATCCTGATCTTAAATATACATACGAGTGTTTATGCAGAGATGCAACCACACTGCATAATGTAGACAAAGTGAGCTATGAATTCACCGAATGTCTTGTGATACAGTGTAGCTATTTTTTCCCAGTTTTATTTAACATAGAAAATTCTTTGGATTCCCTAAAGTTTCTTACGTAGCCTATGTCCATCTATCCTTCTTCTCCCATTTATCTGGTGAAGTTGTTGAAATATGTCAAAAGCCCTGCAGAACAGCAAAATGAATGTTTTCATTTATAAATCCAAAAGTGCCTGTGTTTCTGAACTAGCTGTTCTGTGAATTCCTTCACTTTCCTGTAATAAAAGTGCCACGGGAGAGTTATGATGCATGCCAAAGATAAAAGACAGGAGAAATGAAGAAAGAAAAGTATGTATGTGTGTAGGTAGACCTAGACTGAATTGAAGCAACTGTGTCATTTGGGACAACGCTAACATTTGAAGCTGTGCTTCAGTTCCCACCAGGAAGAATCAATGGGTGCATAGGAATAAGCACACAAACACACAGATAACACAGACTCACAAAAGAATTTCTCAAGATGTGGTTTGACGTTTCTGGGATGAAGTTTCTAGTTCGATGATACCGGGCTTTTGGGAGCTTAGTAACAGATTTTTAAAAAAAAAACAACAAAACAACCTCAAAACCCATGGTCGTGCAACAAAAAGTACTTCTCCAATTTGAACTCAGTGTGTGTCTTCAGCTCAAAACTTCCAAAGAATTTCACCACATTTAGGTAGACTTATGGCCATCACCTTTGTCTACCACTCTAACTACATGCTGGCTTGCCAGAAATAAATTATCAATAGTACCTTTCTGTAACTTCTGTAAAGCAAGTATAAGAATAGAAATTCAGCACACACTCTATCATGCACACCAGACAAAGTGACAGTATCACAGCTGCACACTCAGGGTTGGTCTGGATGAAAATCTGTGCGTGTAAGTTTGTGACCCTCTTCCAGGCACGCTTATAGACAAACTTCCTTGCACAGATACTTAAAAACAGAGACACTACTGGAAAATCCGTTGGCAACCGACTTTCCAGAAGGCCCCTTTTGCTTATGTGACATATCTTTTCACATTTGTCCTGGACGATGGAGGTCCCAGGTTGTGTCATTTGGGACACACAGACACCAAAGGCAGCAGATTGGAGTGGAAGGACATTGAGGTAACAGAAACACC
This sequence comes from Dromas ardeola, assembly GCA_013398915.1. Taxonomy (NCBI): domain Eukaryota; kingdom Metazoa; phylum Chordata; class Aves; order Charadriiformes; family Dromadidae; genus Dromas; species Dromas ardeola. The sequence goes on along the minus strand of VYZM01012931.1, from coordinate 108,017 downwards.
ATGGCAGTGGACTGCAGAGATCTCTGCCTCCGTCAAGTCCTCATAGAAGATCAATTCCTTTTCTTTGGTTCAACAATGTAAAATTCCCCCAGGAGGTCCCAGGAGGGACCCTCTTTTACTATCCAACAAATGGAGTCTCATACATTTTGAAAAAAAGAAAGTGGAGAGAGAAGGCCGATGCATGAACGTGGGAGACAGCTAGCACACACCCAATATTACATTAATACATTCCAGTATCATAAGCATGATGAGCAAAGCCCAGAATGAACAGAGGCGCTATTAGTAACTTCTACTCATCATTAATTGCCATTAATTTGTAAATCCCTAATAATCATTGCTCTTGCCAAGAATTACAGCCATTGACTGGGAGCATGCTGTGATTGATGCTAGACCAAAACAGAACAAAAATACAATTGCTTCACTGTGCCATTTACAGTCTAGTTTCTTTCAAAACCATTGTTTTCATCAAAATGCATATTTACGATGTTAGCCTAGTGATTCATGATGCCATCAAACAGAAAAGTGAGCAACTGACAAAAAAAAAAAACATTTTAAGCAACATTAAAGTGTGCAGGAACTGGATGAAAAATGACACAGGAAAATTCTTCAAAGTAAAGCCCAAATTTCCATGGCTTTCTGGGGTCAAATTGTAAATGAAAAGTGGCAGAGTAATTACACCTTTCCGTTTTAGAGAATGGGGATGAATTCTAGACTGGGAAAAGTTACCAACGCCCGCATAAGCTGGAGTTTTTCTTTCTGAGACTTTTCTTTGCACCTCTCCTGCATTCACATTACAGCTGACTCACGTTGTCACGTCCCGCTCAGCAGCAAATTGTGCGCGTGTTGGCTCTGCAAACATTTAACCACCTGAAGAAATGTTGCCACAAAAAGCTGGAAACTGCATCGTCTCCAATGACATGGCCAACGTCCCCGTTTAGAGGCATTCCCAAACGACAACTGCCCTGCTCCAAAGCTCTCTGATGCCACCCCTTAGGGGACATTGTCCCTTCATGACCAGAGCCGGTTGTTTTGGAGTACCCTGCAGACAGCGGTGGGATGGGTTTCCATGCTTGCTGCAGGTGATATAACGGACAATTTTACCCTCTCTAATGAGCACAACCACTGGGCTAAAAGGGTTGTTTCAAACCATGAGTCGATGCAGTGAACTGTGTTTATGCTTGTTTCTCCCTTTATATATGTTGTTCAGTGGCATGAAAAGGTGCGGGTGTTGTCTGGTGCAGAAGCTGTGAAGATAATTACACAGGCAAGACTGCTTATTTTTTATTGGAATAGTCTGTGCGCAGTGGTGAAGCTGCCTCCTCAAAGCTCCCCTGCAATAAGCCTGGTTTACTGCGAAATGCAGCATTTCAGACATGAATCATAGAATAGAATCATAGAATCATAGGGTTGGAAGGGACCTCTGGAGATCATCTAGTCCAACCCCCCTGCCAGAGCAGGGTCACCCTAGAGCAGGTTACACAGGAACGCGTCCAGACGGGTTTTGAATGTCTCCAGAGATGGAGACTCAACCACCTCTCTGGGCAGCTTGTTCCAGTGCTCTGCCACCCTCAAAGTAAAGAAGTTCTTCCTCATGTTGAGATGGAACTTCCTATGCTCAAGTTTGTACCCATTACCTCTTGTCCTATTGCCAGGCACCATTGAAAAGAGCCTGGCCCCATCCTCCTGACACCCACCCTTTAAGTATTTGTACACATTAATTAGGTCACCCCTCAGCCGTCTCTTTTCCAGACTAAACAGACCCAATTCCCTCAGCCTTAATGAGGCTGAAATGACTGAAATCTAGAATGAATGAAATGAATAAAATGACTGAAATCTAGAATAAGTATCAAGCTAGTGAATTTAGGAAATAGCAAGGTCTTTGGCCATGTGAAGAGAGGGGATAATGCATCTGGCATCATGTCTAGATGCTTTTAGCTCCCTTTACAAATGCAAGTAACAGGACTTTATTTACAGCAGCGCCAACGAAGATGACAGCGGGTGCACGGGTAGAGCAGTCATGTGTATGTAATGATACCTCTGCAGCACTGCAGCCTTAAGTGCATGTGATATCAGATAGCACCAATATTAATAAATGCCGACACTAGTGTGACACCCTTGTAATGTACTCATAGCCTGGCCCTGCTTCGTCTCAACTGAGGGGTTTTCTTCTGGGAGGAGAATAACTGGCCTCACAGCTGTAGAGTTTAAAAGGATGCTGTGGCTACTCAGGGAGTCATACAACATCTGAGACCACATTGAAGTTCTCCTCATCCGAAAGAAACAGACTATTTCTGTTAAAAAAGACTCTTCGTCCATAGCTAACAATATAGTGCTTGAAATAAATGGGTTTGGGAGCCTAGGAGCATCTGCTGTAGGGCACTGACACATACACATAGGAGCCAACATCCCATTGCTGCTATTTAGAACAGGGGTGATGGATTAAAGTGATTCTTTCCAAGGTCAAGGCTGGAGTCTGTTTCAGAGCCAGGGTAAATACTTAAGAAATACTGACTACTGTCCAGACCCTGTTTTTGTGTACACAAGCACTGCAAAAAATGCAATCAGATAAACATTAATAAATAATACAGAAATAACATCAAGATGCCAAATTCTGCTCCAATGCCCAGTTTGCCATAAAAGCAAAGACTTGAAATTCAAAACCTCAGAATACAACTGAAAATATCTGCCACAGGGGATTGGTTTATATTTCTAGCAGAAGTCAAAAACACTGTTTGAAGAAGTTTCAAGGTTAGACTTGGTTCTTGGCATATAGATTTGTGGGTGGCAAAGTGTGTGCCCTAGGCTGGGTTGGCAATTTCATGCTGCTCCCGGACAGAGCTTAAAATACAGCAACCATCTAGAAAGCTAAATAAAGTTCTCTCAGGATGAAAAAGGAGCCACAATTTATGGGAACACATCAGAATAATTTGAGCCACATGGCGTTGTGTAGAGCAGCTTTGACGAAGACCACCTTAAAGATCTAATGAGCTGCTCCTGCTCATGAGACCTGCAGGGAAAATGTGCAGGATAAAGAATTGAATCAAAATCAGAGGGTGCTTTGCTCCCAGGAATAATATCACAAGGAACTGGAGATGGCATTGCTGCCATTCCCCTGCAGGAAGGGAGGGATTGTTTCAGTTACCTCGTCACCCCATGTCAGACCTTTCTCGCAGTAATTTATTGAGGACTTCATTAACTGGCTACATTTACTGCCTGCCCTCCTGTGATGGCTGAAAAGGAAACTGGATTCCTTGATGAGCAGTTTCGGGGGATCAGTTTCTAATCACAGCTCAGACACTAGCATCAAACATTTCTCTTCAATGAACATATCCTTATCTTTTTTAGGCATTATCAATAAGATGAGATGATGTAGAAGCATCTGTAATGGATATCGGTACCCACACATCTTGTATTTATCTGAGCTACATCATAGGATCATAGAATGCCAGGTTGGAAGGGACCTCAAGGATCATCTGATCCAACCTTTCTTGGCAGAAGCATGGTCTAGACAAGATGGCCCAGCACCCTGTCCAGGTGAATCTTAAAAGTGTCCAGTGTTGGGGAATCCACGGCTTTTCCACGGAGATTATTCCCATGGGTGATCTCATGGTGAAAAATTTTCCCCTTGTGTCCAATTGGATTCCAATATAGATGTTTGCATGTATGTGACTACAAATGGCTTTGAAATCAATATTGTGTGTGCCTGTGTCTGTGTCTGATTCCCAACCATGGGTGAAATATACTTGGGAAGGGAGAGGATGTGACAGTTATGTCTGTCTACGTGTATTTCCATGTATGTACCTGAGCCTGGATAGTCATAGTAGAGTGATCTGTATCTCCCTTTGCATTTATACAAATAATGTGTGCCATAGTCATGCCTACAAGGTAAAGTTGGTGAGAGACAGTAGAGACAACACAGGTATATGGTGCCCGAGATACATCCTGAGTAAGACATCATTGTGGCAGATCAGATTATAAGAAGCATTCAGCCCAGCCACAGTGTTTAGCAAAGATCTTCTTTCCCATTTCACAGACACTTGGTCTGGTCCTGTGCTGGCTGAGCTATAATGAAGGATGAAATGCTGAAAAGGGAAATTTCAGGCCTCCTTCCTGCCAAAGAGGAGGTGTGAGGTGGAAAGAGGGGAGCTGGGTCTCCAGGATGTCTGCATGTTTAGGGTTGGAAAACTTTTTAAAATGAAGTGGTAGAAATAACTTGCCCATAATCCATAAGAGCACATGTGTTCCAGAAACTGCTCTGGGGAAACAGTGCTCTGGAGGCTTCATGGGGAGGGGGGTTGCTGGGCAGGGAGCCTCAGACTGTCTTTTTCTCCATTATCTTCACTTTTGCTGACTACAGCAAGAACCAATATCCAGGGTGAACCTCAAGTCCAACACAGATACTCCATAAACTAACAAAACCTCAGAAAGACAGGAAGCGTCTAGAGACAGGGCAGCATAGCCAAAGACAACAGCTCCTGAAGATACCCAAAAAAGCTCTACCACCCCCTCCCCAGTGCCACCATTAAAGATACGTTGGCTCTATTTTGGCTGGGTTTTTTTGCAAGACAGGAGGATGCTCAGCCTGTCCCGAGCCTGCCTGGATATTGCATAAACAAAAGACAGACCCTCCTTCTTCCTCCCTCCCCTCCCCAGGGCATGACCTCTCTCAAAAACCCCTCGAGGAGAAAAAGAAACAAACAAATAAAAAAGAGAAAAAGAAAAAGAGAAAGAAAAAGAAAAAGAGAAAGAAAAAGAGAAAGAGAAAGAAAAAGAGAAGGAAAGGAAAGGAAAGGAAAGGAAAGGAAAGGAAAGGAAAGGAAAGGAAAGGAAAGGAAAGGAAAGGAAAGGAAAGGAAAGAAAAGAAAAGAAAAGAAAAGAAAAGAAAAGAAAAGAAAAGAAAAGAAAAGAAAAGAAAAGAAAAGAAAAGAGGAAAAGGAAAGGATGTGGGGATATGACCAGACAGACAACCACAAAGTTTCCCCAAGGGTGTGGAAATGTTTCAGACTTGGAGGGACTTCTCACAATGCCAGCCTCACCTCTGGCCTTCTTTTTAGCCAGGAACTATCCCCCAGCCGCAAAAACCTCTGAAAGTCCCCTCTGTGCAGGTCTCCAGTGGTATAAACACACACACAAAAATTTATGCTTTAGCTCCTACAGACAAGACTTTACTCCTGGCTTGCTAAATAGTTGTACAGGCTTGCCAGTCCCAAAACACGTATGGTAGGCTCGTCTCTCACCTTTCCCACAGCCAGACGTTTATACCCTTGTGGTCCTCTCTCTTTCTCCATTGTTTCCAAGCAGTAGGTACAGCTGGCTGGGCTGATGGAGCTCAAGGGCTTCAAAGAAGCCACTTACATGCTGGTGAGCACCATCTCCTCAGAGCTCTTCATGAAGGTTGAGCTCCACTATGGCACTGGACACTGGGGCATCCTTTCCTCCAGAGAGTCTCATGCATCAAGGCAGAAGGTATCTGAGGGGTCTGTGGAGCACAGAGATTTTCTTGCCTTGGCCATGACACTGAGCCTGCCTGTGCCATAGTTTGCCACTGGAGAATGGAAAGTAAGAGTTTTTACCTCAATCAAATGAAAGGTAGTTCGAGGCAAAGCTATTTCTTGTGCTTAAGTCTGATCCAAATACAGGAACACAAGTGGAAATTCCTGCTATTGAACTGACAGTGGGTCAGCTCAGGAGAAAATTTCCCACTGTTTTCTCTTTTTTCTTTTATTTGTCCCCCCTACAGGGACTTCTGACATTGCCAATATCCAGGCTTCCTCCTGTTTCCTTCTGATGGTACATTTTCTTTTTAAGGCTCTTGATTTGAGGTTGTAGGGATCCTGAATTTCACACAGGAATTTAGTCAAGAGAGATATTTTTTGACTTCTGCATGTGAACAGAGGGAGTATTTGTATTACAGACTCGTTTGAATTAAACATGAATTGAGTAGTATCTGGAGCGGGGTCAGGAATCAGTTGCCGTAAGAGTCCCTTCCTACCTATGAAGCCTTCTGAAGGTTTCATCTCCCTGATATAAATAAAAATCCAAATATATGCAATTATTGACTTAGCTGTGAGTGTAAATTGGTACTATTGAAACTGGTGATTTCTTAACGGCTTTCTTGAAGGGCATATATTGATCAAAGTCTGAGGGAAACTGGCACAACTGTGCATTGCTGAAAGACAGTTTGTATTCCTGTCCTCCCTTGCCATCTTCTTTTCAGCTGTGTTCATCTCTGAATTTCTGTAGGTTGTGGGTTGATTTAGGGGCCTTGATAATTTTTTTTTATGATTCCTGATTATCTTCCTTTGTACAATGAAAGACGTGGACAGTGATTGTAATCACCTTGCAAACTATTGGCTGAACCACAGAGATGCAAAGAGGACTCGCTGAGGTACTCTCTGCCTGCTACATACACGGGAATGAATCTCCTCTCACACAAAGGTGGCAATTTCTGAGAATAATATCCTTTAATACTCTGCAGATTTCATTTCTCACATCTGTTACAGGATGGCAAAGCACAGAATAAATGTCCTTGGACAGAATTCTGCAGGACAGCAGTATATTATAGCTGCCATGAAGTATTTGCTATGGGATTTACGTGACAGAGAGTCAACAATTCCATTCGAGCTAGATACTCTGAATTCTTTTTATTGTCATCAGAGGTGTGTTCAACACATTTAATAAACTGCAGTGTGGTTCTCCTTGTCCCAAAGTTTGTGTTGACAGTAACTCAGATGAATTATCCCCTAAAATCCTCATTCCCCTCTGCAACTATAAGGAGGGAGAAGGGAGAGTAACTCAGCTTGACAGGTACATGTTGACACCGCAGACACCAGGCTCCATTCATCATCTGTAGCTATTTAAGAACTTAATGTGGGCATGTTTTTCCCCAAAAAGCCAGGTGGGTTTGGCAGCTGGTGTAGGTCTCTGTTGCAGTAAGCCACAGGTAGCAGCCTGAAGTCGTCATTTACAGCCAGCTCATGCTAACCTCTTAGATTGCTTTGCCCTTGATTTTTGGTGGTGCTGCCCACTGGGCCACATCCCTGGTATGACTTGAGATGATGGAGGCAGCAGGGGGAACGGGAGTCTGTCCTGCTGCTGCTGCGCCACACTGTCATGGCTTCTCTCAGCTCTGTGACCCCCACGAGCTAGGCAGAGCAATGTGGCTGCGTGTAAAGCCTCCAAACTGGTCTGCTGAACCTCTCCTAAGTGCTGAGACCTTTCCATAGTCCTTGGCCACCCAGTGTTCACCTACTTGGCCTCTGAAAAACCTCTGCATCTGAGTATGCCAGTACTTTCTCAGTCTCCCTTGGCTTCTCTCCAGAAATAACTCTCCGATTTTATTCTGCTTTTTTTAAACACTAACCGTAGCCTAAAATTATTTTACATGCACACACATAGACATCACATTAATACATATTTTCAGTACGATCTGCAAAAAGACAAATTTGTCAATAGGAAGAAAGCCATTCAGAGAGGTGAGAGACTGGGAGATGTAGAAATCCTTCATTATTTAACTCTAAATTAAATAACCAGCTGTTTCATAAAGGAGAATTCAAATGTACTGTGCGCTGCTTTAGTGGAGTTCACCTCCTTTCTTCATTGAGCTTTTCTGCTTTAAACAGAAGGCGTTGAGTGGGAAAGCATGTAAGGGAAAGAGGTCGGCAGGCATGAATATTTGAGTGCTTTTTTGAGAGTCCATTTAAAGTTGGCATGCAATTAGTTTATGAGTGTATTTATGTACAAGCTCCCAGACTTTTCAATTTGCCATGGAATTGTAGGATGGCATTATCTATAGATGTTTTCATAACTTCTAAAGGAGGATAGAATATTTGTTGCAGCAATGCACTGAAATACTCAATGATTCCCCAACACTGGAATTATTTATAGATGGCTGGGATAATATGAATGAGGTTTGTAATTAGTAACTTTATACAGCTAAAAGTGATCTACTTAAACCTGATTCATCTCATCCTAAGAGGCATCCAGATACAGTTCAGGAGGCTGGAGGGTAGGGATCTGTAGCGAAGGAGGAGGGCTTTTTATCTCAGGCATCTAAATTCAGGTCATGTAACTCTCAGTCCTAGGATTTCTTGTATTTTCTGGAAAAAAATGTAGTGTGTGGGACATGTATCTATCAAGTGAAAGGAGGAGTGGTGACTGGCTCTTGTTTTGTATCAAAATTTAGACTGCATCTAGAATACTGCACCCAGTTTTGGCCCAAGTTACAGCAGAACCATTGACATACTGGAGCAAGTTCAGTGGAGGGCCACAAAAATGATTGTGAGCTGGAGCTATGAGAGGTTGAGGGAATTGGGTTTGTGCAGGCTGGAGAAGGCAGGGCTTTGTGGGGACCGAATGGCAGCCTGCTAGTACCTATGAGTAGCTTGTCAAGAAGACAGAGCCAGGCTTTGCACAGTTGCGGTGGATCGACCATGGCTGGCCACCAGGTGCCCACTGAGCTGCTCAATCACTCTCCCTTCTCAGCAGGACAGGGGGAGAAAATATGATGGAAAACTCATGGGTAAAGATAAAGACAATTTAACAAAGAAAAGCAGAAGCAAAGGGAAAGAAAAAAAATGTATATTCTTTACTTCCCCTTAGCAGGCAATGTCCAGTTACTTTCTCGGAAGCAGGGCCTCGCTTCAGAAGATTTGAATGATATCTTCTGGGTTATGCCGAGCCCTTTTCCTTGGCCTTCCTTCACTTGATCTCTCCTTGCTGTGGTTCCTTACCCTTTGAATGGATGGGATACTCAAGCCTCTTTATAGATAGCTCCTTCTAAAAGAGGTCTTCTCCACCTCTGCCACCAGCTTTGGTTTAAGGTCTGTGGTACTAATGTCCGCAGAGGGGTGTATTTGTGGAGAAAAGGTATACTTTGGATTTCACAGCTGCAGGAGTTAGACAGCGGGGAGGATGAGGGGAAATGCCGTATGCATTTCTTGTTTGTTAATTTGTTTTTTTACAAAATAGTTTCCCTTACTTTGACATCGTGGTTGGAGGACCAGGAAAAAAAAGAAAGAAAAAAAAAAAGGAAACCTCACAGTTATATATTTACCCTCAAACCACTAAATTCAGGCACGAAAGTATATTAGGCCATTTCAATGCACACAGGAAAGCTATTGTTGAGCAAAATTATTCCTTGGTTTTACTACTGTAATATAGGGGCATGTGTTAGAGTTTAGAGACTCCCTAAAGAGCAGCTGTTGGCCTGTAGCAATTTAATTCAGAATGTAGCTATGGCTAGCTGATTATATTTCTAAATCTGTCTTTGGGTTTCTTTCCTTTTATCTTTATCTTGTAGGCCTGATTCAAGGGCCACCCCAGTCAGGGCAAATCCGCCTTAGAGATTGATGAGGTTTGGTTCAGCCTTGGACAGCACAAAGATTACAGCCAAACATGTACTTAGTTTTATACCCCATCCTGGGTGGGAATGAAACTAAAATAACAACAGAACTTTCCATTCCCCAGGGAAAGAAGCTGGTAGAGATTTCCCTAAGCACGTGTGCATCACTTGGGATATATACTGCTGTAGCAGTGATCCCAAAAAAGTCAGACATCTAAATTAGAGCCAGCACTAACAGTCTAGATATCCCAACCTTACCCTGTAGTCAATGGAGAAGGACAGGTTCTTTCAAAGAGTGATTTCGAGGAAGTATCCAATTCATTGTACTGAATTGCTCTCTCAAGGGAATCTTTCTCTATTAATTATAGAGGAGACTCAGAAAGATTAGCTTCCTAATATAGATACTTGTCTTAGAGCCAGATCATCTAGACACCCACATTTAGGTGAATGTCTGTGCACTGGGTGTCTTACAGTGTTAGGTTGATGGTTGGACTCGATGATCTGAAAGGTCCCTTCCAACCTAGACAGTTCTATGGTTCTATGATTCTACCTTCCATCACAGTCAAGATAGAGCCCAGACTCAGTTTGACTTCCTCAACATAGATATGTGATGCTGTTTGAGATCCCCTAGGCCAAGTACCCTGTCTCCCACAGGACCAATGACAAGGGCCAAGGGAAAACTTCAGGTAACTCAGGGTGCCTGAAACGGCACTAGGAGTCTACCTTTTGGCAAATTATATTGGCCCCAGATCTACATAAACTATAATGATAAATAAGATACCCCATTCATATGAACACATTGCATATAGATACTTGAATTCAGATGTCTGAATCTGCAAGGTGAATGCCACCCATAGGGTTAGGAAGTGTCAATAGCCTCCTCTAGCCCCTGGACCTGTCAAGGTCCCAGTCTCCCCTCAGAGTATCATCTGTTGCCCTAAAAGTGAGAAGGAAGAGAACTTGTTTGTATGTCTACTGGTGATCCACGCCATGATTTACCTGGGAGGATAATGGAGCAGCATGATCCTGAGCCTCCTTGATAGTTTCACTGAACGCTGGTGGGTTATCAGTCATTAGCATAATGAGTTCCTGAGGTGATTCTCAAACTAGAACCTTGGTACAGCGCAGAGCTCTGAGGAGAGCTCTCTCTCTCTCTAATCTGCATCCCCAAACATGACAGTTATGTTATCTCAGAATTATTCCCACACTAATAGGTCTGAATGTCATAAAACCAGATAGGGCTTCTAGCAAGAAACCCGGGACTTTGCCTCATTTTATTAAAGCAGTTTTCCTAAACTGTACTGACTCTATCCCTATATTCTATAGGGGATTGTTAATGAATCTATAGTTGACTATAATCTGCAGTGGAGACATCAGCATTTGGGAAACTGAAAGCACTTTCTCCATGTCCAATCCCACTGCAAAGCACAAGCCCTTCTCAGCAGCTGGTAGGATGTCCTGTGCTGCAGCTGGGAAGTCAGAACTGTTGTCCAAGAGCAAGTTTAAGATGGATGGAAGAAGAGAAGGAATAGTATGTTTGTATGATGGCAACTGCCATTTATGGGCAGCAGCTCAGTTTGAGACTTTACTGACAACCCACAGCTGGAATATGCGCATTTTAGGTTCAATTTGTTGTCTTCTCTATTGCATCATATCTCTTCAGTTCTCACATCTATTAAAAGCACAGATGTTAAATAGGAAATAAGTCACAACGGCATCTCATTGCTTGTAGGTAATGTTTGCCTGGGTGGTTAATGTCTTAACTAATCCTTAACGCAAGAACTTTGCTAAACTTGTGCAAGACCTGAGTCTCATCAAGGCAGACAAATCAATTCAGCTTTTAATAGCTGACCCCTTGCTATGCTTTTTAATAAGAAAGAGGTCAGGAAATGGAGACAAAGCATCAAATAAACCATTTGGAACATCTTTCTTTATAAAGGATTGAGAAAATATATGTCAGCATGCCAAAATCAGCAACAGAGGAAAATTTTATACAGTGGTCCTATTAAAACCTCTACAAATGCCTTTGCAATTACCCTGGCCACACTGTTTCCCAGATATTCCTGAGGCTAAACATGTATTTGATACTTATTACAGGGGATATCATGGAGAAGGTTAATTGCTAACCTCAAAATTGTAGAGAACCACATGAATTTGTCCATAAGGGAGATAATCAACTTTTATGTGGGACATATTAGTCAGGCTGTGAGCAATAATCCCTACTCAGACCACTCACTATGATACCCAAGGTAAAATCAGGCACCTGTCACAATATCTTAGATTTTGGATAGAAATTCATGGGTTTATCTCAAGATGGCTTTCCCTGACTCTGATCCCTGCAAAACCAACAGAGGAAAACCATGGTGAGACATAAGACACTTACAAAACTGGATTGAACACGACCCTTTTTCTGACTGGGAATGAGAATCTATTGCCAATGACCCGAGTACAACTTTTTGCACTTGGGGTGTACAATTCAACTTCAAAACCCTGGCCAAACCACAACTGTGATACTCCAGTGCTCTACATTTGACACCTGACTTTACCAGAAAATTCATTTCTGATACTGGATATGGCATTTCCCTTGGCCTTTTCTCTCCATCTGCAAAACACAGGCTACAAAAATTGCTTTATATACTCAGGAATGACTCATCTATCTAGTCTCAGAAATCTAATTACATTTTAGATGATTAAAGTTATTCCACTAGATCTCCTGTTTCAAAGTCAGATGATCGTGGGTTTCCCACTGCTTTTCTGTCACATCTACCGGGCCTGTGCAGACGTCTTGAATATCTAGCAGTGCCTCAGGTGGCACTAGACACTGATTTTTAGGTACCCAAATTGTTCCACTGGTGTCTGTTATTAAATAAAGATGTGTACAACACACAATGGGTCTTGAAATCAGGGTCTCTTGAGAAAGTCATCACAAAGAAGCATATCTGCTGCTATCTTAAGGGGGAAAAAGGGGTTCAAACAGTAAATAAGTAAGAACAGGAATATACCAATTTTCTGAGATGTAGTGAAGAAGTTGTTGTAAAAGTTTTGGCAATCAACTGTTCCCTGAGCCCACCGGGTGAAGAAAAAAAAAGTTATTGGCTTTCTTACAGTAGAAGAAAACTTTGGTATTGAATATTGAGATTTAGGTAAGCAGCAGTGCAAAATATTTAAAGATGTTATGGATTTCCTTCTGGGGAAATTACAATAAACTTTTTAGGGAGATATCAGGGAAAGCAGGTATATCCTGAGTCAATGCAGTGCAGTGAATTAGATGAGATTCTTTCTACTCATGCATTGTTGCAACCTCTTTTGTTGTTTACACTTCAAATACCCTAGGGATGCTTAAATGACATTTTCATACAAAAGTCCAGCTTATTTTATTGCTGCTCCATCAAGGCTCCGGCTCTCTCTTCCTGTTGTCACAGAAGCTGATTTGTGCAAGTCCTTTTTGTTAATGGCCTGTATTTGAATAACTGGCTATGAAGGTTTTTAACTGCAGCTCAAAAAGCTCTCCTAAGTGACATTGGGCAACAATCTTGTAAAAGGAGATAAATCTTACAGAATTTGGAAGGTGGCAAATGTAATGGACATTGCAGATTTAACTCAATGCTTAAACACTAGTTTTTAGTTAATTTCAAATGTTTCTGAGACATCCAAGCTGGACTGGCAGACATGACACAGGATCTACAGGAGAGCTCTGTCTTTCTCAAACTGCAGCTGGAGGTCAAGCAAGACAGCCTAGGGTATTTTCAGTTGAAATAAATGAATTATGTTTAGGAAATTTAATTACTCCTTCAGGCAGGAGTTCAACTTAAAAATTTAGACATATAACTATAGGTGCCCACATATAGGGAGTAACCAGTGGTCTGGGTGTGGAAACTCCCATCGTAGTCTACAGAACTTTAAGGTCAGTTCAGTTATCAATATAGAGAAGCCTCATTTGAGATGCTCAAGAGGATCCCATCTGGTGTCTCTGCCAGGTAGGTCTCTACCAGGCCCCGTGCTATGGTCACCACCCCTGCATGGATGTCTTTGATACCAGCAGGCATCACAGATGGCAATAATTGCTTAGATTTAAGCAACTAAATTGCATCCCTACTACCTTCTCAAATGAATTCCACTCTAAATTTCACTGAGCACATTGACTGTTTTTCCACTAATTTAAATGAGATCTTACACAACCGTTTCACACACAGACACTTGTGCATTTTCATGTAAAACTTGAGTTTGAATCTGCAAGCTGAAACCACCCCGAGTTCTGCGTAACTCAGTTAATCATTTGGTGCATGTGGTTAACATTTCTCAGAAGTTCTGCAGTACCCCACAGGAGACATACTTTTACACTGTACCTCCCTGAATTTGGATAAATTGCCTTCACTTAAGCAATTTCATAGCACTAATAAAGACACCAGTGTAGTGTCTCAGGTGACATTTTGTTTTGGAGCTGGAATAGGTTAAGAGCATGCATGCCTTTTACCATGGATCAGTGACAAAAGATGTGTTGCTAAAGTGTAACTTGATTAAAAATGTGAGCACTTGCAGACATACGATTGTGCTCAGGAATCTTTTTCAGGGAATCGCTTTGTTCCCCCTGCTGCAAACTTAAAGCCTGAGCTACCCAAATTCAGCACAGTGCTTCAGCACTTGTTTTTAAGCATGTGATGAAGCAAAAACCCTATGCCCCGACTCACAGCTGAGTGAGTTTTATGTTCTCTACCAGCATTTTTTTTCCACATTTTCCTTCTTCATTTTTTCTAGTGGAAAATAACTCCAAAAGTGCCTTTAGAGCAAGTAACATCAATTAAAATGACCCTTGTTTCCAAGATAGTAACTTGACAGCCTTGAGTTTGGAGCTAGAGAGCAGAAAAAAGACATGGCTTTTTATTTCTCTTTTTTTAATAGACACAAATTACAGCGTGATTCAGTAACAGCTAAACTCAAAGTTGTTTCGTCTTTAACAGCGGCCATTAAAAGCAATGTTCAAAAACAAAGGACATCATCCAGTTATGAAAGTTAATGGAGCAGAACGTTCATTTGAGTCCTGAGTTTTCCCCATGTCTGGTCCGGGAATGCTTGTTTGTAGAGTTTTGTGGCTTAATGCAGAACAGGTGCTGGATGGAGAAATTCAAGAACAAATTGCCTAGACAGGCAGCTTGTCAAGATCCAAAATAGACCATCAAAGCAGGAGGTGAAAGAGAGCAGGCTGCAAACCGCGTATCATCCCGGGGAAGATTAATGCTATTGTTCACATCTGATTGAGAGACTGTGTATTTATGATTTCCTGAGCAGAGCTTGAGGTTTTTAACCTACTGGTTTTAGACTAGTTTTGGACATGACTATCACTCACTGGAGTTTATGTGCTTTTCTCCTTACAAACAACTTAAAAAATGAAAATGTTCTTCTTTCAAAAGGGAGTATTGCAGCATTTTGTATTCACATCCTTTGTTATTCCTTCTTTTGATCTCAAGCAAAAATATAGTCTTTCTTTCCAATTTGTTTTTCCTTTTTCCATTTTTTTATCCTCTGAATGTTTCCAGTGACAGCAAAAGAAACAAGTGGCAGCAAAAACTGGGAAAAGACAAACTGTGAAATATACAGACATTAAAAAAATAATTTCAGAGTATTAAGAAGTTTTATTGCTTTCAATAAGAAGTTTGATAAGTTCCTTTAATAGAGAGAAGAGAAAAATCACCGCATTAAAAAAATCCAACCAATAAAACAGACAAAACAATCTTGGAATATTATCTGTAGCTTTCCACTGCTTTTGTCAATGCTTCACTGGGAGTCAATGCTACTGGTGCAATGTCAAAGGAACATTGAATATTTTGTCACTATTTGCAATGTAATTGCACACAATTTGGAAAAGGTTGAGGCTGAGGTGCAGACCCTGGCATGTATTTCCAAGTCTAAGTACCCCACACCAATTAATATTTTGACAGAATCCCTGTAGAAGTTTGAGCACACACTTCAGATAACAAACCCACGGATAACCCATGTTAAGTGTAAGGTTCAGGTCCTAATGTGTTTCTTTAACTTGATTTGATTATAATCTTGAGAAAAAAGAAGCCATAGTTTCAGTGATAACCATATATACTCAGAAATTTGGCTTTCCTTAACTCAACCTTTCATGTGGAAGTCCTCATGATGACTGTCCTAAAAGTTCAAAGAAAGAATTTGCAGCAGTGTTTACAGGAAATCCTGGGACATTCTTGTTTTAGCTCAGAAAACCTTTTCCCTCTCCTACTCTGCCCTTGCCCAGACATTTCTTTCCCTAACCGACACACTGTCCTTCCACCTTTCTGCACCATTACTGGTGATTTCCACCTCCCAGATGCCAAAACTTACATTTCTGTGCCAATTAACAGCAAGCTCCTATTC
This sequence comes from Dromas ardeola, assembly GCA_013398915.1. Taxonomy (NCBI): domain Eukaryota; kingdom Metazoa; phylum Chordata; class Aves; order Charadriiformes; family Dromadidae; genus Dromas; species Dromas ardeola. The sequence goes on along the minus strand of VYZM01012931.1, from coordinate 92,299 downwards.
CCTTCTGTTCTCAACCACCCAAATCATCAAGTTCTTTGGTATGATGAACCTAGCTATTTTATGGTTATCACACCCTCTTTAAAACTCACGGAAAATAGAAGAGTGGGGTGTTAACCGTACAATGAGTTTTGGTTGTTCTGTGAGATAAATTACTTATATGACACCACATGTCTTCTCAAAAGGCACAACTTATGAGATGAAAAGTCTTGACTGAACACTTCCCACATCTGTGAGGGATTTGGGCATTATAACCCACCATACTCCTTACTGACCCACATTGCTCTGTCAGCATCTTTACCGATTTTGCTTCTCACAACAGCTTGGTAGCAGACATAAGTCATTACAGTTCTGCTGAGGACAAAAAAGCTCTTGCCATTTTCCACACTAGCAGACAATTTTCCTTTACCATAGACTCAAACAGAATGTCTTACTTGGGGGGTGTGTTTTCTCCCTCCGCTTCTAGTTTAATTGTTTGTTTGGTTTGCAGTCACCAGATAGAAAAATCTGACCTCATTAACCTGTGCCTTTTTTTACCCTTCTTAAACTTTTCCCCAACAATTGTAGCTCTCTGTCTCATCACTTCGACTTAACGACACTAATATGGTAAAACAATTTCAGTGTTTCACTTCAGAGCTTTTGCCAATGGGTTGAACTGATTCTATTTTATGCTGTGGTCAGCTCATTTTGCCAGGTATTAAGCTATTTTCCATGTCCACCGGGGACAGAACAAAAGGTCCTGGACTGAAATTGCAGCTAGGAAGATTTAGTTTGGATATCATGATAAACGTCCTAATAGGAAGGATAATGAAGTACTAAAAGTGATTGTTTGGGGATGAAATGGAACCTCCAGCTTTGGAAATATTTAAGAAAAACCTAGATACATCTTTTATGTGCATCCAGATAGTCCAGTTCTCTAGGAAAAAGAAACACAGAGCCATTCCACTTTTTAAAGCCTGAGTAAAGAGTGCCGAACTTTGATTAAAATGAAACAAAACCACAAACCAAAACCAAACAAAACCCCCCTCCAAAACACTAAAAAACCCCACTGCAATTCTTTTACCGAACTTTACGTTTCTTTAAAGCTAAGAATGGCTTCATAGAGTCATAGAATCGCAGAGTATCAGGTTGGAAGGGACCTCAAGGACCATCTGGTCCAACCTTTCTTGGCGAAAGCACGGTCTAGACAAGGTGGCTGGCACATCTAACATTCGTATGAAGAAGCAGTCCTCTACTTGTTCCAGGAACTTGATGGATGACATGTGAGCTGCTGTATTGTTCTTTCAATAAATGCCTGCGTAGTTGAAATCACCTATAAGAACCAGGTTCTGTTGACCCAAAGCTTGCTTAAGTGACACAAATATTGCTTCGTTGGCCTTATCATCTTGATTTGGACGTCAGTAGCAGATGCCTACTGTAAGATCCCCCTTGGAGACGATCCCTCTGATCTTGACCCAGAGGCATTCGATAGGGCTTCTGCAATTGCCATAGCTGACTTCTGGAAAGACATATGATTAATCTGAATACACCATCAACAGACACTTGATCATGAATTTGTTGCATTAAAACTGGCCATTTCTTTCAAGATTTCATTTCTTTCAAGACACTATAGTGCAGGTGTAGCCTAAGAGTGAGACATTTACACCTGAGCTCATCTTTTAGAGACCTCTCACAGCTGATGGAGAAAAGCAGCCCTCTCCAGAGCATGACTTTTCTTAGTGGCCTCCCTCAAATGAGATGGCCTATTTTCTGCCTTTCCCATTTCTCTCTATATACTATGAAAGGAAACTTGGGAGAGCAGCTGAAAGTTTTTGGTGTTAACTGTTGAATATTGATGATTATCATTTTCTCTTCCTTGGTTTTTGAAGTATGTTTAGCAGCAAATGCAAGTAACTGAAAATTATTTTCTTCATGCTGAGGAAAATCCATACCTTTTATTTCACAGCTCTCAGCAAAAAGTCTAAGTGAGAGACAAGCAGAGTAATGGAGGGACCAGTGTCCTGGGACACAGTCTGTATTTTATCTGAATGCAGGTGGATTGGATTAGGTACCTACATTCAGGAGATGTTTTCTAGCTGTAAATCTGATACAGAAGGAGGCTTTTTCCACCTGCCTAAAAGCTGATGTTTCAGCCCTTCTGAGGACTTGAATCATTACTGGCCCTTAAAGTTTCTGATGATTTACCTTAGCTGGCAGCTCAGCAAGCCAGCTCCACTCATCCTCTTCTGGTGCACTTTACTCTCCCTGTAAGAGAAATCTGGTGTTCAGACCCAAGGACGTGTACAGGGTCACTGAACTTCAGAGGTTTTTGCATCTTTAGGACAAAGAGGGAATTCAACATGTTCTTGTCCTGTGAGATTTGGGCACTCGTGCTTTCTGTGTAGATCTTTCTGTATCAAAGTTACAGCATGACTATGCCCCAGATGCAGCCAAAGCTCATTAAAACCAAGAAGAAAATCTCTCTGCTTAAACCTGAGCAAATGCTCAAGTGCTCTGTGGGTTGGGACCTTGCAATACGCAGTGTGATGCCGGGAGCTAAATTATCAGTTGAGTAATGGCAACAAACCTCTGTATTATACCAGCTGTAATACGAAACACAGCTTACGATACCAAAGCTTTTCAAACATTTTCAGACACACCAGAAACTCCTGAAGGAATAAATCCTTTAAATACATCAGTAGTGGGACTGAAGATTTAAGAGTGTTACTGATCAGATGGCGCAAAAGACATGCAGAAAACTTGAACGTGACAAGCTGCTTTTCATTCGAGTCCTTTACAAAGATGTGTAAATACTTGTATCTATAAAAAGTACCCTAATGGAATCGGGAAAAAGGAAGTAGTCTCTATGATTCCTGCTTGGCTATCATTGTACTGTAGCTGTCTAAATAGCGTAGATTATTCTTGCGGAGCTAGATTTCATTTTTGCTGAAGTCAGTATGTCTATACCAGTAAATTAAACAGAGCCAAGTCATGGATCTGGGCAGTGTCCCACAGCTACCCACACATTACATTGTTAGCATAGCCCCTGGCATCGCTTTGACCTGCGTCCAAGAGCAAATGCTCAGACAATGCTTGAGCACAGCTGGGGGATAGCACAAATGAGCGCACTCCCAATGGGAAGATTGCCTGTGGCTGCTTATTTTAGGGTGTGTGGGAGGGAGAGAATTTATTTGTATTAGTCAGTGTCCAAGAACAGGCTCTGGCTGATATTATTTACTAGCATAGCCACAGAGTCTTATATGAGTTGGCCCAAATAGCCTTAAGATCACAGAATCACAGAATGGTCGGGGTTGGAAGGGAACTTCGGAGATCATCTAGTCCAACCCCCCTGATAAAGCAGGGTCACCCAGAGCAGGTTGGACAGGTGGGTTTTGAATATCACCCAGGTGATATTCAGATGAATGTGACAGCGTCCAGGTGGGTTTAGAATAACTCCGGAGAAGGACACTCCACAGCCTCTCTGGGCAGCCTGTCCCAGTGCTCTGGCACCCTCAAAGGAAAGAAGGTTTTCCTCATGTTGAGACAGAATTTCCTTTGTTCCAGTTTGTGCCCGTTGCCCCTTTTCCCGTCACTGGGCACCACTGAAAAGAGCCTGGCCCCATCCTCTTGCCACCCGCCCTTTAGATATTGATAAGCATTGATGAGATCCCCTCTCAGTCTTCTCTTCTCCAGGCAAAACAGCCCCAGGTCTCTCAGCCTTTTCTCATCAGAGAGATGCTCCAGTCCCTTGATCATCCTCATAGCCCTCCACTGGACTCTCTCCAGTAGTTCCCTGTCTTTCTTGAACTGGGGATCCCAGAACTGGACACAGTACTCCAGATGTGGCCTCCCCAGGGCAGAGTAGTGGGGGAGTATAACCTTTTGTCTTTTGTGTTTTTAAGCTTCTGTCAGAGCTGAATTAGACAACTTGGTGTCACCATGGGGAATGACAGAAGAGCTTAGCAGTGCCCCAGCCCTGCAACCTACACACACATATTTGGAGAAGCCTAAACAGCCAGTGACAGGGCAAGGATGCCCCCGAGACAGGTCCAATGGAACCTCTCCATGTGGTATGTAATAACATCCAAAATGCACAATGAAAATGGGTGGCACAGGCTGGTAGGAATAAACACAGGGTCTTGTACAGGGCAAAGTGGTGGGGAACTTGGAGAAGGAACGAAGTATGATAAATTTTCTCTCTGCTGCTTGGATAATCTGAGTGTCTGCTCACCTTGCCTTCAGCACGCTGACATTTACAGCAAGATAGTTACATTATTAAGAAAGAGAATAAAAGGAAAAGCACTATGGGTAAGAAATGTCAGGTGTGGAAAATTGAGTAAGATACTTTCTATCTGCTAGCAAGGACAGCTGTGACTGAGAAAAGTAACGTCTCTGCAAGCCCTTTGGAGATTAAAATAATTATATTTTATGATAAGATAATGCAGATAACTCCTAATAAAAGAGATTTTTTTCTTAGACTGAATTCCTGTTGAAGAGGAGATTCCCATGGTCAATTCAGGGACCATTTCTGGAATGCAGACTCCAACACGTAGACAAATTCCTTCCACAAGTGATCTTTAAATTCAGGATTTAGATCTTTCGCTTTCTTCAGTCTTCAGTCTCCAATTTGTCAGGTGTAAATTGGTATGTACTGGACTGCAGGTTTAGGGTTTAAAAAGCCATTTTAAATAAAGCTCTTTTAAACTACACACTTGTGTACCTGAACCTATTTCCCCAGGGTGGCCTCCTGAACTGTTCTGGTAGGCTGGCAGTGTTCTGCAGAAACTTGTTTGGGAGCATGCTGGCTATCATGTTTTGATACTGTGCCCTGAATAATGGCAAGGGAGGTGCTGGAGAGATCCTTTTCGTATAAGACTCTCAATATAGTAATTCATGTACTAGACCTAGGGTTAGATTTTCAGTCATTGCAAATCAGCGTTGCACCAGCGACATTAGCAGAGCAACATGAGGTTACCTCAGGTACTTCGGTATTTAACCACTCACAGTTTATTCTCAGTTTCAAAGACAGAGGATCTGAAAGAGGAGGCCTTATACCTCTGTGGCTGTCAGGGTTTAGTTACTCAGCTACAGAGAAAGTAATGCTGTGCAAGTCTCCAAGTTATCTGCATGTGATGTATAAGCAGATAATTCAGAGCATGGGCAGAGGAAACGTGGTCCTATTTGCACACATTTGTGTGCACCGGTCTGAAAGATTGCTCCTGGTCCTTTTGGCATAGGGATGAAGAAGAGATTTCCTTTACAAAGAAATGAATCAGGTACAGAGGAAAAAAAATGTCATTTTTCAACTTAACCAACATTTTTGATAGGTTCCAGGATCGTTCTCCAGGTTGCCAAGAAAATTGATTTGGTTATGGGGGATATAGACCTGACAAACTCATGAAAACTGAGCTGTAAAACCAGGACAGAGTGTTAAAACAAATTTGGAAGACATTTTCAGTGGGTATTATAGATACCTCAGCTGCACTAGGGCATCTCAGATATCTCTAGATGCCTCTCTTGGCACTTCAGTGTCAGGATACTGTCCTAGCCTTTCAATAGTGTTGACCGATCTTTGGAAATAGCTTTCTGATTCCTTCAGATTCATCAAAACACAACAAAATCACACCTCACTTTATTAGATCATTGGAAACAAGTGGAACCCAATATAGAATATTTAATTCTGCAGTAAACTACATTTTTCATGCTTTTAGTGATCTCAACGCAGATAGGGCAATGCAAGTCAACCAAGCATCTGAAATCTGGGTATCTAGGCCCTCATTTACTTAAGGAATAATCCAAGAAATATAACTGATATGGAAGCATGAAGAGCTATTAAGGAACTCCGTAAAATCTGCTGTATTCTAGCATGAAATTCTGGACTGAGCTAGAGGAAGATCAAACATACCAAACCATGCAAAGAATGAGGTTTAATGGAAACGAATTATTTATTTTGATTTAAGGTTAGCTATCCAAGTTGGAAATGTGAGAAGCAGGTTTCAGCACAGGGTATGCTGAGCTAAGCCACAACTGACTCCAAAAGAGCTTTTGCAATTAAGCCTGTGTTACCCACCTATAGGTGCAAGCCAAATCAGAATTAGTGATGACTTCCCAGGGGTTACTGCTGATGTACAGCCAGGTAAATAGGATCTGTGTATATGAATAGACCATCTGCTTACCCTTGACATTCCAGCCTACACAACCCACTTACCAGCAGTCAAATTGGGAGGAGTTAGGCTGGCCTTCAGCATGCATCCAGGACGTGAAGTGAATTGATTTCCCTGGGCCATAGAAAAATAGCTGTGGATTTTGGCCAGAACTCCACCCCGTGTTACGTAAGCCTCACCGGGGGATGGAGCCCGCATTGATCTGGAGGATTCAGATAGTTTTATACCAGGAATTGGGAGAACAAAGATCAGAGCAGTTCTTGGAAATGTTTGGGGGTTTTGTCCTACTCATTGACAGTTTTCAAACAAATTTGTGACGGTGGAAGGACAGGGAAGATAGCCTTTGGCAAAGCAAAGCATTATGGATTATCTGTGAACTCTTAAACTTGGCTCTTTCATCAAATATCATTAAGTATCATGTCATTTGGAATTTTTAAAAAAAACACACAAAACCCCCAGATATAATTTTCATTTTCAAGAATTTTTGCTCAGAAAGCCCTTCCTACCTCCAGGAAACAATTAAGTAGGTAAACATTAGTTTGCAAAATGCCAATCTGCAATCTTCTGGATACATATTTTGCCTTCCTAGCCTTCCTCTTCCCCCAGAAAACTTGTTTTGGAGTGAAATATTACTCAGCTGTAGTATTAATTCCCTACTCCTCATCTAAGCATCCAGAGACACACCAAATTTCCAGCTCTCTTTTTGAAAGGAGGAGCTCTATGGAGTGGCTATGATGCAGCCTAATAAATTAAAAGCTCGGAAATAACCAGGACTAATTTCTTTAGCTCATCCTGTCCCTCCAAAATACCAAGTGTCAATGGATGACGTCAAGTCTGCGTGCTGGTTTTCAGTTTGGCTCACTGAGCTGCCGTGGCCCAGTAACACCTTGGCTCCTTCAGAAGCTTTCACACCTTTGTGCACTTGACCTTTTCATTATAAGACTTGGCCTCAACTTTTTTTTTTTTTTCTTTTTTTTTTTTTAACATTGTGCTCATTGAATGAGAATAAATCCTAATGCCAGGAAGCAGCCACTAATAGGATTTGGTAGAATAAAATTTGTTTAAAAAAAGATACTTCTGACAAGCTGCTAGCATTCTTGGGAGCTTTAGAGGATCCTTCTGTGGTGGGAAGCAGATGTTTGAGAACATCTGCTGCACACAAATGCAACAAGGCTGTCAACACCCCAGCCTGCTGTTGTCCTACAGAAAACAGGGTAAGATTGCAGGTAAACAAGAACAAGGTAGTAGAAAAAGCAATTGTTCATCTGAAAGATTCCAGCTTGGCTCACGAGTTGTGCTGAAGGTCATGATTGTTCTCTGCACCAGGCTTGGTGACAGGTAGTCATTTGTTACAAGTGATCAGAGGTAGCTGGCTCTGACGCCAGCCGCATCCTTGCCTTGCGTGCCATTGGCACTGGAATTCGGTGTGCCTTAGCCATGCTCAGCTGACTGGTCACTTCCTTCAGACATTTGACTCAGCTAAAAGTTCTAGCTAGGACCAGCCAAGAAAGAATGCCCTCAAACCACACATGTATGCCAAACGAGAATTTTTGTTTTGTCTTCTTTTCTTTTTTTTCTCCCCCAAATTGACAGCAATGGCTTCTCCAGCCATTTCAATTGTTTTCATTCATTTTCTTTTCCTGAATGATCTTAGCTAGATATTCTTGCTTCAGAGAAAATGTAACAGTAATAATATCCTTGTCCTCCCCCTTCCCCAAACCACACACACTAGCACACAAAATTGGCAGACGGCATTTTGCTTCGGGTTTGCCTTTTTTTTCAGACTCAAGCCAAAGCTTGGAATGCAGTTTTACATTATTATGAGTCACATTAACATCAAGAAATAACAGCTGAAATGAAGACCCCATCATAAGAAGCTTTGAAAATTGAGAGGAACATACCCGAGTCACTTGCTCTGTGTAGCTCTAACAATGTCACCAAGGGTTGTGCCCTTTTGTTCGACATGAAAACGCTACATAACTGGATCCTGTGATCTGAACTCTAACTTACTGCAGGTAACATCCTGAATTGTTTTCTATCTACCAAATACACCCATTGCTGCAGTGACTTTTTGTAACCTCTGGCAGAAATAAGGCTTTAGAGATGACAAAGTGCTCATAAACTGGGTGTCTGGGACCACCATCTTCCATAATGAATGGATACCGTCAGTGGACTGGTTAAAAAAGTCACTTTGGGAATGGTGAGGAGGAGAGAGTACAATATGAAAGTTTTCTTCCTAAGCTGAACAAAGTGACCAAGAACTAGTTGCACTTGATCCTTTGCTAATCAGTCCTATCTTATGTACTTGGCTGCATCCTCCGGAGTTAAAGTACTCTTAAAATTGTCTTGTTTCTGAAAGCTCATGAGTGCCATCAAAATGTCAGTTGTAAAAATACTAAAGAATTGCACTGAAGTTTTTCTTCACAACTATTCTTGCAATTGTCACATTTCTCAGCGGAGTGACATGGCTCTGTTACAGCCTCCTTTTATTTTCCAGCAGGAGAAAATTCATGTGAAAATGAACTTTCAAGACCTGAAGGCTTAAACCCTGGTAGGATGTTCAAAACAGTTCCTAGGATGCATCTCATGGCTAAAAACACATTGGGAGATGTTTATTTGTATACAAAGAAGAATAAAATGGTCATGAACATTTCAGAAAACTGACTCTTCCACTTACGGCCATTTTTTCGAGCTCAAGTAAAGGTCTGCTCCAAAGTCTGTGGCCAAATAGAAGATTCTTGATTGATCTCAGTGGGCTTTGGGTTGAAATTCTTGATCCCTACAGAGTTAGTGATTTCACTCCAGTTAAGCTTAGGTACATTAGGTAGGAATCTGATCTCGCCAATTTCAGTGGAGTAATGCCACCCTGCACGGGCTGAAAAATCTCATTTTCTGTCCTCTCTATCAAATATTTTAATGAATGTTATATTCTTCCCCACAAAATCAGACAGATTTCCAACTTGGACCAGAAGAATAGCAGACTTGGCCATCTAGTCAGGTTGACAGATGATTGCTGGGAAGTTGGGAAGAATGCCTTAACTTGGTGAGCAACGGTGAAGGAAGATGGTGATTTAGTCAAGAAGTGATATAAGGGTTTAGGTCTCTTTTTCTTCCTCCTGAATTTTTTGCTGTAACAACAGCAGGTGATTTGATGGTGTGGTTTGAGGATCCAGTGTGCATGGGAAAGAATTGAACTTTGAGACACCTGGACACCATTATCTGAGGGAACCATTGAGCCAGATAGGAGCACAGCAGCCTCTAATTTGGCAGCTAAAAAGGTGTGACTAGTGGACACTGCTGAGGTAGCAACTGGAGACAATAACATGCTTTGGGGAAATAACCCAGGGGAGTGTGCCTTGTTCATTCTTGACACTTTTTCTGCTACCAGTGTGGTTCAGGGAAGGAGGATTAGATGAGACCATCTGCCCTAGAGATGCCTGGGCATCTCTTGCTGTGGCATACGTTCAGTTGTGTTGACGTGGCACCTACTGCTGAAATAATTGTATGTATCCTGGTGTCCAGAAATAATCTCCAGTGGGGTTGTCACATGGCAAAGCAGCCTGTGGTTGCAAGGACATCGGTTCAGATGTGGAGAATCTGTGTTGGTTCCAGCAGCTGACTTTAGTCTAACCTCATGAAAACAAAAATACACTTGAGAGGACAAGGTTTTTATTGGCTCTGTCAAGCCTAAAGGCATCCCAGTAGGCTGGTCAGGCTTAGCCATCATTATGGGAACCTTGGGTCTGATCCAGAGCCTACCAAGTCAAAGGGAGTCTATCCACTGACTCCAGCAAGGCTTGGATCTGACCCACTGGGTACAGGAGAAGAGACCTTTTCCCATGTGGGAAAACATCATTTTCCTCCAATTCTCCAATGTATAACAATTTTAGAGCTCCTGCTTTTTAATATCTCTCTCCCCTCCACCTTTTTTTCTCTCTCTTTTTTTCTTTTTTTTTTCTT